>CM065599.1:71480773-71661637 GCA_033119425.1 Bufotes viridis
CGACAGATCTGCATCTCATCAATGGAAGCCCAGACCAGATCATCACAGGGACCGACAGACCTGCATCTCATCAATGGAAGCCCAGACCAGATCACCACAGGGACCGACAGATCTGCATCCCATCAATGGAAGTCCAGTGGAGATCACCACAGGGACCGACAGATCTGCATCCCATCAATGGAAGCCCAGACCAGATCTGCATCCCATCAATGGAAGCCCAGACCAGATCACCACAGGGACCGACAGATCTGCATCCCATCAATGGAAGCCCAGAGCAGATCACCACAGGGACCGACAGACCTGCATCCCATCAATGGAAGCCCAGACCAGATCACCACAGGAACCGACAGACCTGCATCTCATCAATGGAAGCCCAGACCAGATCACCACAGGGACCAACCATGAACGACCGATCTGCATCCCATCAATGGAAGCCCAGACCAGATCACCACAGGAACCAACCATGACCGACAGATCTGCATCCCATCAATGGAAGCCCAGACCAGATCACCACAGGAACCAACCATGAACGACCGATCTGCATCCCATCAATGGAAGCCCAGACCAGATCACCACAGGGACCGACAGATCTGCATCCCATCAATGGAAGCCCAGACCAGATCACCACAGGGACCGACAGACCATGGATGTATTAAAGCCAATGTTTGGTCCTCGTTTATTGGCTGCCGCGCAGTGTGTGATGGATTTGGAGCATCTTTCTGTTCTGTCTTGAGATGCTTCTACCTGAGTAAGATAAAGTCGGGTTTGTGGCGTTATAAAGCCGGAGTTGAGTAGTCCGGGGGGCGATTCGCCCACTGTCCCCTAACTATAAGCTGAAGGTCTGCTGACAGGTCTCCTCCTGATGTGGCTGGATCATGAGATGTGTGTAATGCTGTTCTAGGCGGGAGAAGTTTGGGGCCCCTGGGGCTGAGCTCTGGGCTTCCTGAATCCTCCTGCTCCGGTTTGGAGCGCTGCGTTGGTCATGTCCATGGCTGTGACTTGTTAATGAGAAATGTCCAGTGAAGGATAAACTGCTCCCATCAATCACACAAAAACGAGCGGTGACACAATCCGAGTTCTCACCCCGCATGTGTGCTACAATACTACCAGCAGGTATGCTCGCCCCTCAGCCCTGCAGGGGAGCCTGTGCCCTTTTATTGGGGGTCACCAGGCCGCTTTCCTAAGAACTCAGACAACGCTTGTCATGCAGCGATTAAGCAAGGCTATATGGCGCCCCCTGCCCTCTGCTTTTGCTGGTGGCAATGACTGTACTTCATCTTGTGTCCTGCACATAATATAGCCTAAAGCTTTACCTGCTCTGACATTTCTTGCCCATACATGCCCCCTAGTGGAGAAAAATACAGGAACATTGGGAAATCTGTCCGTGGGGCCCTTTGGACTGTGTCATGTGATGTGCACAGGATGGAGTGGACACCGCCCGGGCCTCTCTTACTCCCGTCTGTCTCATGTGGTGGCCATGTTGGTCCTGCCTGCCCCGTGGGCAGAGGGGAGATGGTGATTGTTGCTTCTACTCCCCAGGACCTGAGGTCCAGTTCTCATGTTCTGGTGCAGGTTTCATCCTTGTCTCCTTCTGTATTGCAGCAGTTGCGGCTGTGAAGGTCGTAGTAAACTCTCCCAGCATCCAGGTGATGAGAGGTGGAAGTGTCCTGCTCCCCTGCTCATTCAGAACGACCGCAGCCCTCAACCGCCTCAACATCATCTGGACTGTGTCCCCCCTGCTGCAGCCCCAGCAGCCCCTGCAGGTGCGTGGCCCCCCCAGTTAGCCATTACTGCAGATATCGTGTCTGCCACTGACGGACGTCTTTGTCATTCCTCCGCACACAGGTCATCTCATATGAACAGGGTCAGATTGTCGAAAGTCTCAGCCGATACCTGGGAAGAGTCCAATTTGCCTTCCAGCCAACCCAGGATGCCAGTATCATCCTTAACCATAGTCGTGTGTCCGACACCGGAACCTACCAATGTACGGTCATCAACCCGCCTGACAGGGCAACGCCCAACATTGGCCTCGTGGGACTAACAGTGCTGGGTAGGTGACACCAGGTCCTGGGGGTGTCCTGGTACAGCAGCACTCCATAAATGTCAAGCATATCATATGTGTGTATTTACTATACATATAGACACGAGGAGCTTGGCAAATAGATTCTTATCAAAAGCGTCTGTGCCCAACCACCACTGCAAGGTGACCACAATCTGGAAGAGAACCCTATGGCAGTGCTACTCCAGGAGGGCAGGACCCGCAAATATATGCAGAGTCTCCTAAAATTCTAAACTCCCAGGTCAGCAGGCCACCATATGGTGTATTGCTGCTGGGGGTGTCACCCTTATAAGAACACCCTCATCCTCCTCCTGGTAACACCCTCACCATAGTAACCGTAGAGAGGAGGCGTCACCCTGATAACACCCTTAACCATAGTAACTGTAGAGAGGAGGTGTCACCCTGATAACACCCTTAACCATAGTAACTGTAGAGAGGAGGCGTCACCCTGATAACACCCTCACCATAGTAACCGTAGAGAGGAGGCGTCACCCTGATAACACCCTCACCATAGTAACCGTAGAGAGGAGGCGTCACCCTGATAACACCCTTCACCATAGTAACCGTAGAGAGGAGGTGTCACCCTGATAACACCCTTAACCATAGTAACTGTAGAGAGGAGGCGTCACCCTGATAACTCCCTCACCATAGTAACCGTAGAGAGGAGGTGTCACCCTGATTACACCCTTAACCATAGTACCCATAGAGAGGAGGTGTCACCCTGATAACACCCTTTACCATAGTAACTGTAGAGAGGAGGCGTCACCCCGATAACACCCTCAACCATAGTAACTGTAGAGAGGAGGTGTCACCCCGATAACACCCTCACCATAGTAACCATAGAGAGGAGGTGTCACCCTGATAACACCCTTAACCATAGTAACTGTAGAGAGGAGGCGTCACCCCGATAACACCCTCACTATAGTAACCGTAGAGAGGAGGTGTCACCCTGATAACTCCCTCACCATAGTAACCGTAGAGAGGAGGTGTCACCCTGATAACTCCCTCACCATAGTAACCGTAGAGAGGAGGCGTCACCCTGATAACACCCTTAACCATAGTAACTGTAGAGAGGAGGTGTCACCCCGATAACACCCTCACCATAGTACCCATAGAGAGGAGGTGTCACCCTGATAACACCCTTAACCATAGTAACTGTAGAGAGGAGGTGTCACCCCGATAACTCCCTCACCATAGTAACCGTAGAGAGGAGGTGTCACCCCGATAACTCCCTCACTATAGTAACCATAGAGAGGAGGTGTCACCCTGATTACACCCTTAACCATAGTACCCATACAGAGGAGGTGTCACCCTGATTACACCCTTAACCATAGTACCCATACAGAGGAGGTGTCACCCTGATAACACCGTTAACCATAGTAACCATAGAGAGGAGGTGTCACCCTGATAACACCCTTAACCATAGTAACTGTAGAGAGGGGGTGTCACCCTGATAACACCCTCACCATAGCAACCGTAGAGAGGAGGTGTCACCCCGATAGCACCCTCACCATAGTAACTGTAGAGAGGAGGCGTCACCCCGATAACACCCTCACCATAGTAACCGTAGAGAGGAGGCGTCACCCTGATAAAACCCTTAACCATAGTAACTGTAGAGAGGAGGCGTCGCCCTGATAACACCCTTAACCATAGTACCCATAGAGAGGAGGTGTCACCCTGATAACACCCTTAACCATAGTACCCATAGAGAGGAGGTGTCACCCTGATAACACCCTCACCATAGTAACCGTAGAGAGGAGGTGTCACCCTGATAACACCCTTAACCATAGTACCCATAGAGAGGAGGTGTCACCCTGATAACACCCTTAACCATAGTACCCATAGAGAGGAGGTGTCACCCTGATAACACCCTTAACCATAGTAACCGTAGAGAGGAGGCGTCGCCCTGATAACACCCTTAACCATAGTACCCATAGAGAGGAGGTGTCACTCTGATAACACCCTTAACCATAGTACCCATAGAGAGGAGGTGTCACCCTGATAACACCCTTAACCATAGTAACTGTAGAGAGGAGGTGTCACCCCGATAACACCCTCACCATAGTAACCGTAGAGAGGAGGTGTCACCCTGATAACACCCTTAACCATAGTACCCATAGAGAGGAGGTGTCACCCTGATAACACCCTTAACCATAGTAACCGTAGAGAGGAGGCGTCGCCCTGATAACACCCTTAACCATAGTACCCATAGAGAGGAGGTGTCACTCTGATAACACCCTTAACCATAGTAACTGTAGAGAGGAGGTGTCACCCTGATAACACCCTTAACCATAGTAACTGTAGAGAGGAGGTGTCACCCCGATAACACCCTCACCATAGTAACCGTAGAGAGGAGGTGTCACCCCGATAACACCCTTAACCATAGTAACTGTAGAGAGGAGGCGTCGCCCTGATAACACCCTTAACCATAGTACCCATAGAGAGGAGGTGTCACTCTGATAACACCCTTAACCATAGTACCCATAGAGAGGAGGTGTCACCCTGATAACACCCTTAACCATAGTACCCATAGAGAGGAGGTGTCACCCTGATAACACCCTTTACCATAGTAACCGTAGAGAGGAGGTGTCACCCTGATAACTCCCTCACCATAGTAACCGTAGAGAGGAGGTGTCACCCTGATAACACCCTTAACAATAGTAACCGTAGAGAGGAGGTGTCACCCCGATAACACCCTCACCATAGTAACCGTAGAGAGGAGGTGTCACCCTGATAACACCCTCAACCATAGTAACTCGTAGAGAGGAGGTGTCACCCTGATAACACCCTTAACCATAGTAACCATAGAGAGGAGGTGTCACCCTGATAACACCCTTAACCATAGTAACCGTAGAGAGGAGGCGTCACCTGATAACACCCTCACCATAGTAACCATAGAGAGGAGGTGTCACTCTGATAACACCCTTAACCATAGTAACTGTAGAGAGGAGGTGTCACCCCGATAACACCCTCACCATAGTAACTGTAGAGAGGAGGTGTCACCCCGATAACTCCCTCACCATAGTAACTGTAGAGAGGAGGCGTCACCCCGATAACACCCTTAACCATAGTAACCATAGAGAGGAGGCGTCACCCTGATAACACCCTCACCATAGTAACCATAGAGAGGAGGCGTCACCCTGATAACACCCTTAACCATAGTAACCGTAGAGAGGAGGTGTCACCCTGATAACACCCTTAACCATAGTAACTGTAGAGAGGAGGTGTCACCCTGATAACACCCTTAACCATAGTAACTGTAGAGAGGAGGTGTCACCCCGATAACACCCTCACCATAGTAACCGTAGAGAGGAGGTGTCACCCTGATAACACCCTTAACCATTGTACCCATAGAGAGGAGGTGTCACCCTGATAACACCCTTAACCATAGTAACCATAGAGAGGAGGCGTCACCCTGATAACACCCTCACCATAGTAACCATAGAGAGGAGGCGTCACCCTGATAACACCCTTTACCATAGTAACTGTAGAGAGGAGGTGTCACCTCGATAGCACCCTCACCATAGTAACCGTAGAGAGGAGGCGTCACCCTGATAACACCCTTAACCATAGTAACCGTAGAGAGGAGGTGTCACCCTGATAACTCCCTCACCATAGTAACCGTAGAGAGGAGGTGTCACCCTGATAACACCCTCACCATAGTAACTGTAGAGAGGAGGTGTCACCCTGATTACACCCTTCACCATAGTAACCGTAGAGAGGAGGCGTCGCCCTGATAACACCCTTAACCATAGTAACCATAGAGAGGAGGTGTCACCCTGATAACACCCTCACCATAGTAACCATAGAGAGGAGGTGTCACCCTGATAACACCCTTAACCATAGTAACCATAGAGAGGAGGTGTCACCCTGATAACACCCTCACCATAGTAACCATAGAGAGGAGGTGTCACCCTGATAACACCCTTAACCATAGTAACCGTAGAGAGGAGGTGTCACCCTGATAACACCCTTAACCATAGTAACCGTAGAGAGGAGGTGTCACCCTGATAACACCCTCACCATAGTAACCGTAGAGAGGAGGCGTCGCCCTGATAACACCCTTAACCATAGTAACTGTAGAGAGGAGGTGTCACCCCGATAACACCCTCACCATAGTAACTGTAGAGAGGAGGTGTCACCCCGATAACTCCCTCACCATAGTAACTGTAGAGAGGAGGCGTCACCCTGATAACACCCTTAACCATAGTAACCATAGAGAGGAGTTGTCACCCTGATAACACCCTTAACCATAGTAACCGTAGAGAGGAGGTGTCACCCCGATAACTCCCTCACCATAGTAACCGTAGAGAGGAGGTGTCACCCTGATAACTCCCTCACCATAGTAACCATAGAGAGGAGGTGTCACCCTGATTACACCCTTAACCATAGTAACCATAGAGAGGAGGTGTCACCCTGATAACACCCTTAACCATAGTAACTGTAGAGAGGCGGCGTCACCCCGATAACACCCTCACCATAGTAACTGTAGAGAGGAGGCGTCACCCTGATTACACCCTCACCATAGTAACCGTAGAGAGGAGGTGTCACCCTGAGAACACCCTTTACCATAGTAACCGTAGAGAGGAGGTGTCACCCTGATAACACCCTTAACCATAGTAACCGTAGAGAGGAGGTGTCACCCTGATAACACCCTCACCATAGTAACTGTAGAGAGGCGGTGTCACCCCAATAACACCCTCACCATAGTAACTGTAGAGAGGAGGCGTCACTCTGATTACACCCTCACCATAGTAACTGTAGAGAGGAGGCGTCACCCCGATAGCACCCTCACCATAGGAACTGTAGAGAGGAGGCGTCACCCCGATAGCACCCTCTTCATAGTAACCGTAGAGAGGAGGCGTCACCCCGATAGCACCCTCACCATAGCAACCGTAGAGAGGAGGCGTCACCCTGATAACTCCCTCACCATAGTAACTGTAGAGAGGAGGCGTCACCCCGATAACACCCTTAACCATAGCAACCGTAGAGAGGAGGTGTCACCCTGATAACACCCTTAACCATAGAGAGGAGGTGTCACCCTGATAACACCCTTAACCATAGTAACCGTAGAGAGGAGGTTTCACCCCGATAACTCCCTCACCATAGTAACCGTAGAGAGGAGGTGTCACCCTGATAACTCCCTCACCATAGTAACCATAGAAAGGAGGTGTCACCCTGATAACACCCTCACCATAGTAACTATAGAGAGGAGGTGTCACCCTGATAGCACCCTCAACCATAGTAACTGTAGAGAGGCGGCATCACCCCGATAACACCCTCACCATAGTAACTGTAGAGAGGAGGCGTCACCCCGATAACACCCTCACCATAGTAACTGTAGAGAGGAGGCGTCACCCCGATAAGACCCTAACCATAGTAACTGTAGAAAGGAGGTGTCGACCTGATAACACCCTTAACCATAGTAACCGTAGAGAGGAGGTGTCACCCTGATAACACCCTTAACCATAGTAACTGTAGAGAGGAGGTGTCACCCTGATTACACCCTCACCATAGTAACCGTAGAGAGGAGGTGTCACCCTGAGAACACCCTTTACCATAGTAACCATAGAGAGGAGGTGTCACCCTGATAACACCCTTAACCATAGTAACCGTAGAGAGGAGGTGTCACCCTGATAACACCCTCACCATAGTAACTGTAGAGAGGCGGCGTCACCCCAATAACACCCTCACCATAGTAACTGTAGAGAGGAGTCGTCACCCCGATAGCACCCTCACCATAGTAACTGTAGAGAGGAGGCGTCACCCCGATAGCACCCTCACCATAGTAACTGTAGAGAGGAGGTGTCACCCCGATAACACCCTTAACCATAGTAACTGTAGAGAGGTGTCACCCTGATAACACCCTTAACCATAGTAACTGTAGAGAGGAGGTGTCACCCCGATAACACCCTCACCATAGTAACTGTAGAGAGGAGGCGTCACCCTGAGAACACCCTCACCATAGTAACTGTAGAGAGGAGGCGTCACCCCGATAACACCCTCACCATACTAGCTGTAGAGAGGAGGTGTCACCCCGATAGCACCCTCAACCATAGTAACTGTAGAGAGGAGGTGTCACCCCGATAGCACCCTCACCATAGTAACTGTAGAGAGGAGGCGTCACCCCGATAGCACCCTCACCATAGTAACTGTAGAGAGGAGGTGTCACCCCGATAGCACCCTCACCATAGTAACTGTAGAGAGGAGGTGTCACCCCGATAACACCCTCACCATAGGAACTGTAGAGAGGAGGTGTCACCCCGATAACACCCTCACCATAGTAGCTGTAGAGAGGAGGCGTCACCCCGATAACACCCTCTGGTGCCTTGAGTCGGGGAGCACTGCAGAGGTGACCCCTAGCACTACTGCACAGCTTCAATCTGTGTTGTTCCTCCAGCTGCTGCCCAGAGGGTCTGCAGCTGGGATGGCCAAGAACAGACTTGAGGTTTGGGAACACTGGGGATCAGTTCCTTGGCCCCATAAGTCTAAGCTGGACATCAGGACATTGTGTGCTGGTGACCACAGGACGGAAGAAACATGTGGTGAAGCACAGAAGTGAACCGATTGTCACGTTACTTCACTCTTCTGTCTGCAGTTCCCCCCTCGATCCCTGACTGTTCCAGTGACGGCCATGGGCAAGAAGGAGGAAGCATCAGGCTGCAATGTTCAGTAAAGGAGGGAATCCCAACACCAACAATCAGATGGGAACGGATCCTGCCCAGTTCTCACCCCCTGACCAGCACCCAAGAAGGTGAGTGCAAGCAGCAGGCCGTCAGCTCTCCCCCAGGGCAGCATGCCGCCTTGGACACTGGCCCCATGGGCACACTGATGAGGTGACACCACTATGTGGCTATCGAGCTTTTTACATAGATCTGCATTATGCTGTTCTAATTCTTTACCTGTGGAAAAAGCACTGTCCATCAGGGAGCCATTCATCAGATTCAGGCTTTCTGAAGGATCTATGTGTGCTGTAGTTGGCTGACCTCCTGTATCTATTACTATGTGTGTGCTGTAGTTGGCTGTCCTCCTGTATCTATTACTATGTGTGTGCTGTAGTTGGCTGTCATCGTGTATCTATTACTATGTGTGTGCTGTAGTTGGCTGTCCTCCTGTATCTATTACTATGTGTGTGCTGTAGTTGGTTGTCCTCCTGTATCTATTACTATGTGTGTGCTGTAGTTGGCTGTCCTCCTGTATGTTTTACTATGTGTGTGCTGTAGGTGGTTGTCCTCCTGTATCTATTACTATGTGTGTGCTGTAGTTGGCTCTCCTCCTGTATCTATTACTATGTGTGTGCTGTAGTTGGCTGTCCTCCTGTATCTATTACTATGTGTGTGCTGTAGTTGTCCTGTATCTATTACTATGTGTGTGCTGTAGTTGTCCTGTATCTATTACTATGTGTGTGCTGTAGTTGGCTGTCCTCCTGTATCTATTACTATGTGTGTGCTGTAGTTGTCCTGTATCTATTACTATGTGTGTGCTGTAGTTGTCCTCCTGTATCTATTACTATGTGTGTGCTGTAGTTGGTTGTCCTCCTGTATCTATTACTATGTGTGTGCTGTAGTTGGCTGTCCTCCTGTATCTATTACTATGTGTGTGCTGTAGTTGGCTGTCCTCCTGTATCTATTACTATGTGTGTGCTGTAGTTGGCTCTCCTCCTGTATCTATTACTATGTGTGTGCTGTAGTTGGCTCTCCTCGTGTATCTATTACTATGTGTGTGCTGTAGTTGGCTGTCCTCCTGTATCTATTACTATGTGTGTGCTGTAGTTGGCTGTCCTCCTGTATCTATTACTATGTGTGTGCTGTAGTTGGCTGTCCTCCTGTATCTATTACTATGTGTGTGCTGTAGTTGGCTGTCCTCCTGTATCTATTACTATGTGTGTGCTGTAGTTGGCTGTCCTCCTGTATCTATTACTATGTGTGTGCTGTAGTTGGCTGTCCTCCTGTATCTATTACTATGTGTGTGCTGTAGTTGGCTGTCCTCCTGTATCTATTACTATGTGTGTGCTGTAGTTGGCTGTCCTCCTGTATCTATTACTATGTGTGTGCTGTAGTTGGCTGTCCTCCTGTATCTATTACTATGTGTGTGCTGTAGTTGGCTGTCCTCCTGTATCTATTACTATGTGTGTGCTGTAGTTGGCTGTCCTCCTGTATCTATTACTATGTGTGTGCTGTAGTTGGCTGTCCTCCTGTATCTATTACTATGTGTGTGCTGTAGTTGGCTGTCCTCCTGTATCTATTACTATGTGTGTGCTGTAGTTGGCTGTCCTCCTGTATCTATTACTATGTGTGTGCTGTAGTTGGCTGTCCTCCTGTATCTATTACTATGTGTGTGCTGTAGTTGGCTGTCCTCCTGTATCTATTACTATGTGTGTGCTGTAGTTGGCTGTCCTCCTGTATCTATTACTATGTGTGTGCTGTAGTTGGCTGTCCTCCTGTATCTATTACTATGTGTGTGCTGTAGTTGGCTGTCCTCCTGTATCTATTACTATGTGTGTGCTGTAGTTGGCTGTCCTCCTGTATCTATTACTATGTGTGTGCTGTAGTTGGCTGTCCTCCTGTATCTATTACTATGTGTGTGCTGTAGTTGGCTGTCCTCCTGTATCTATTACTATGTGTGTGCTGTAGTTGGCTGTCCTCCTGTATCTATTACTATGTGTGTGCTGTAGTTGGCTGTCCTCCTGTATCTATTACTATGTGTGTGCTGTAGTTGGCTGTCCTCCTGTATCTATTACTATGTGTGTGCTGTAGTTGGCTGTCCTCCTGTATCTATTACTATGTGTGTGCTGTAGTTGGCTGTCCTCCTGTATCTATTACTATGTGTGTGCTGTAGTTGGCTGTCCTCCTGTATCTATTACTATGTGTGTGCTGTAGTTGGCTGTCCTCCTGTATCTATTACTATGTGTGTGCTGTAGTTGGCTGTCCTCCTGTATCTATTACTATGTGTGTGCTGTAGTTGGCTGTCCTCCTGTATCTATTACTATGTGTGTGCTGTAGTTGGCTGTCCTCCTGTATCTATTACTATGTGTGTGCTGTAGTTGGCTGTCCTCCTGTATCTATTACTATGTGTGTGCTGTAGTTGGCTGTCCTCCTGTATCTATTACTATGTGTGTGCTGTAGTTGGCTGTCCTCCTGTATCTATTACTATGTGTGTGCTGTAGTTGGCTGTCCTCCTGTATCTATTACTATGTGTGTGCTGTAGTTGGCTGTCCTCCTGTATCTATTACTATGTGTGTGCTGTAGTTGGCTGTCCTCCTGTATCTATTACTATGTGTGTGCTGTAGTTGGCTGTCCTCCTGTATCTATTACTATGTGTGTGCTGTAGTTGGCTGTCCTCCTGTATCTATTACTATGTGTGTGCTGTAGTTGGCTGTCCTCCTGTATCTATTACTATGTGTGTGCTGTAGTTGGCTGTCCTCCTGTATCTATTACTATGTGTGTGCTGTAGTTGGCTGTCCTCCTGTATCTATTACTATGTGTGTGCTGTAGTTGGCTGTCCTCCTGTATCTATTACTATGTGTGTGCTGTAGTTGGCTGTCCTCCTGTATCTATTACTATGTGTGTGCTGTAGTTGGCTGTCCTCCTGTATCTATTACTATGTGTGTGCTGTAGTTGGCTGTCCTCCTGTATCTATTACTATGTGTGTGCTGTAGTTGGCTGTCCTCCTGTATCTATTACTATGTGTGTGCTGTAGTTGGCTGTCCTCCTGTATCTATTACTATGTGTGTGCTGTAGTTGGCTGTCCTCCTGTATCTATTACTATGTGTGTGCTGTAGTTGGCTGTCCTCCTGTATCTATTACTATGTGTGTGCTGTAGTTGGCTGTCCTCCTGTATCTATTACTATGTGTGTGCTGTAGTTGGCTGTCCTCCTGTATCTATTACTATGTGTGTGCTGTAGTTGGCTGTCCTCCTGTATCTATTACTATGTGTGTGCTGTAGTTGGCTGTCCTCCTGTATCTATTACTATGTGTGTGCTGTAGTTGGCTGTCCTCCTGTATCTATTACTATGTGTGTGCTGTAGTTGGCTGTCCTCCTGTATCTATTACTATGTGTGTGCTGTAGTTGGCTGTCCTCCTGTATCTATTACTATGTGTGTGCTGTAGTTGGCTGTCCTCCTGTATCTATTACTATGTGTGTGCTGTAGTTGGCTGTCCTCCTGTATCTATTACTATGTGTGTGCTGTAGTTGGCTGTCCTCCTGTATCTATTACTATGTGTGTGCTGTAGTTGGCTGTCCTCCTGTATCTATTACTATGTGTGTGCTGTAGTTGGCTGTCCTCCTGTATCTATTACTATGTGTGTGCTGTAGTTGGCTGTCCTCCTGTATCTATTACTATGTGTGTGCTGTAGTTGGCTGTCCTCCTGTATCTATTACTATGTGTGTGCTGTAGTTGGCTGTCCTCCTGTATCTATTACTATGTGTGTGCTGTAGTTGGCTGTCCTCCTGTATCTATTACTATGTGTGTGCTGTAGTTGGCTGTCCTCCTGTATCTATTACTATGTGTGTGCTGTAGTTGGCTGTCCTCCTGTATCTATTACTATGTGTGTGCTGTAGTTGGCTGTCCTCCTGTATCTATTACTATGTGTGTGCTGTAGTTGGCTGTCCTCCTGTATCTATTACTATGTGTGTGCTGTAGTTGGCTGTCCTCCTGTATCTATTACTATGTGTGTGCTGTAGTTGGCTGTCCTCCTGTATCTATTACTATGTGTGTGCTGTAGTTGGCTGTCCTCCTGTATCTATTACTATGTGTGTGCTGTAGTTGGCTGTCCTCCTGTATCTATTACTATGTGTGTGCTGTAGTTGGCTGTCCTCCTGTATCTATTACTATGTGTGTGCTGTAGTTGGCTGTCCTCCTGTATCTATTACTATGTGTGTGCTGTAGTTGGCTGTCCTCCTGTATCTATTACTATGTGTGTGCTGTAGTTGGCTGTCCTCCTGTATCTATTACTATGTGTGTGCTGTAGTTGGCTGTCCTCCTGTATCTATTACTATGTGTGTGCTGTAGTTGGCTGTCCTCCTGTATCTATTACTATGTGTGTGCTGTAGTTGGCTGTCCTCCTGTATCTATTACTATGTGTGTGCTGTAGTTGGCTGTCCTCCTGTATCTATTACTATGTGTGTGCTGTAGTTGGCTGTCCTCCTGTATCTATTACTATGTGTGTGCTGTAGTTGGCTGTCCTCCTGTATCTATTACTATGTGTGTGCTGTAGTTGGCTGTCCTCCTGTATCTATTACTATGTGTGTGCTGTAGTTGGCTGTCCTCCTGTATCTATTACTATGTGTGTGCTGTAGTTGGCTGTCCTCCTGTATCTATTACTATGTGTGTGCTGTAGTTGGCTGTCCTCCTGTATCTATTACTATGTGTGTGCTGTAGTTGGCTGTCCTCCTGTATCTATTACTATGTGTGTGCTGTAGTTGGCTGTCCTCCTGTATCTATTACTATGTGTGTGCTGTAGTTGGCTGTCCTCCTGTATCTATTACTATGTGTGTGCTGTAGTTGGCTGTCCTCCTGTATCTATTACTATGTGTGTGCTGTAGTTGGCTGTCCTCCTGTATCTATTACTATGTGTGTGCTGTAGTTGGCTGTCCTCCTGTATCTATTACTATGTGTGTGCTGTAGTTGGCTGTCCTCCTGTATCTATTACTATGTGTGTGCTGTAGTTGGCTGTCCTCCTGTATCTATTACTATGTGTGTGCTGTAGTTGGCTGTCCTCCTGTATCTATTACTATGTGTGTGCTGTAGTTGGCTGTCCTCCTGTATCTATTACTATGTGTGTGCTGTAGTTGGCTGTCCTCCTGTATCTATTACTATGTGTGTGCTGTAGTTGGCTGTCCTCCTGTATCTATTACTATGTGTGTGCTGTAGTTGGCTGTCCTCCTGTATCTATTACTATGTGTGTGCTGTAGTTGGCTGTCCTCCTGTATCTATTACTATGTGTGTGCTGTAGTTGGCTGTCCTCCTGTATCTATTACTATGTGTGTGCTGTAGTTGGCTGTCCTCCTGTATCTATTACTATGTGTGTGCTGTAGTTGGCTGTCCTCCTGTATCTATTACTATGTGTGTGCTGTAGTTGGCTGTCCTCCTGTATCTATTACTATGTGTGTGCTGTAGTTGGCTGTCCTCCTGTATCTATTACTATGTGTGTGCTGTAGTTGGCTGTCCTCCTGTATCTATTACTATGTGTGTGCTGTAGTTGGCTGTCCTCCTGTATCTATTACTATGTGTGTGCTGTAGTTGGCTGTCCTCCTGTATCTATTACTATGTGTGTGCTGTAGTTGGCTGTCCTCCTGTATCTATTACTATGTGTGTGCTGTAGTTGGCTGTCCTCCTGTATCTATTACTATGTGTGTGCTGTAGTTGGCTGTCCTCCTGTATCTATTACTATGTGTGTGCTGTAGTTGGCTGTCCTCCTGTATCTATTACTATGTGTGTGCTGTAGTTGGCTGTCCTCCTGTATCTATTACTATGTGTGTGCTGTAGTTGGCTGTCCTCCTGTATCTATTACTATGTGTGTGCTGTAGTTGGCTGTCCTCCTGTATCTATTACTATGTGTGTGCTGTAGTTGGCTGTCCTCCTGTATCTATTACTATGTGTGTGCTGTAGTTGGCTGTCCTCCTGTATCTATTACTATGTGTGTGCTGTAGTTGGCTGTCCTCCTGTATCTATTACTATGTGTGTGCTGTAGTTGGCTGTCCTCCTGTATCTATTACTATGTGTGTGCTGTAGTTGGCTGTCCTCCTGTATCTATTACTATGTGTGTGCTGTAGTTGGCTGTCCTCCTGTATCTATTACTATGTGTGTGCTGTAGTTGGCTGTCCTCCTGTATCTATTACTATGTGTGTGCTGTAGTTGGCTGTCCTCCTGTATCTATTACTATGTGTGTGCTGTAGTTGGCTGTCCTCCTGTATCTATTACTATGTGTGTGCTGTAGTTGGCTGTCCTCCTGTATCTATTACTATGTGTGTGCTGTAGTTGGCTGTCCTCCTGTATCTATTACTATGTGTGTGCTGTAGTTGGCTGTCCTCCTGTATCTATTACTATGTGTGTGCTGTAGTTGGCTGTCCTCCTGTATCTATTACTATGTGTGTGCTGTAGTTGGCTGTCCTCCTGTATCTATTACTATGTGTGTGCTGTAGTTGGCTGTCCTCCTGTATCTATTACTATGTGTGTGCTGTAGTTGGCTGTCCTCCTGTATCTATTACTATGTGTGTGCTGTAGTTGGCTGTCCTCCTGTATCTATTACTATGTGTGTGCTGTAGTTGGCTGTCCTCCTGTATCTATTACTATGTGTGTGCTGTAGTTGGCTGTCCTCCTGTATCTATTACTATGTGTGTGCTGTAGTTGGCTGTCCTCCTGTATCTATTACTATGTGTGTGCTGTAGTTGGCTGTCCTCCTGTATCTATTACTATGTGTGTGCTGTAGTTGGCTGTCCTCCTGTATCTATTACTATGTGTGTGCTGTAGTTGGCTGTCCTCCTGTATCTATTACTATGTGTGTGCTGTAGTTGGCTGTCCTCCTGTATCTATTACTATGTGTGTGCTGTAGTTGGCTGTCCTCCTGTATCTATTACTATGTGTGTGCTGTAGTTGGCTGTCCTCCTGTATCTATTACTATGTGTGTGCTGTAGTTGGCTGTCCTCCTGTATCTATTACTATGTGTGTGCTGTAGTTGGCTGTCCTCCTGTATCTATTACTATGTGTGTGCTGTAGTTGGCTGTCCTCCTGTATCTATTACTATGTGTGTGCTGTAGTTGGCTGTCCTCCTGTATCTATTACTATGTGTGTGCTGTAGTTGGCTGTCCTCCTGTATCTATTACTATGTGTGTGCTGTAGTTGGCTGTCCTCCTGTATCTATTACTATGTGTGTGCTGTAGTTGGCTGTCCTCCTGTATCTATTACTATGTGTGTGCTGTAGTTGGCTGTCCTCCTGTATCTATTACTATGTGTGTGCTGTAGTTGGCTGTCCTCCTGTATCTATTACTATGTGTGTGCTGTAGTTGGCTGTCCTCCTGTATCTATTACTATGTGTGTGCTGTAGTTGGTTGTCCTCCTGTATCTATTACTATGTGTGTGCTGTAGTTGTCCTCCTGTATCTATTACTATGTGTGTGCTGTAGTTGGTTGTCCTCCTGTATCTATTACTATGTGTGTGCTGTAGTTGGCTGTCCTCCTGTATCTATTACTATGTGTGTGCTGTAGTTGGTTGTCCTCCTGTATCTATTACTATGTGTGTGCTGTAGTTGGCTGTCATCGTGTATCTATTACTATGTGTGTGCTGTAGTTTGTTGTCCTCCTGTATCTATTACTATGTGTGTGCTGTAGGTGGTTGTCCTCCTGTATCTATTACTATGTGTGTGCTGTAGTTGGTTGTCATCGTGTGTCTATTACTATGTGTGTGCTGTAGTTGGTTGTCGTCCTGTATCTATTACTGATGGGATCTGTTGTAGCTATGAAAGTTGTCTTCCTTCTTTACAGTCAGAATGGATCTTGGGTTGTGTTTTGACCTCTTCTTTATAAGAAATCCTTACAGGTAGAGCAAGGTCTGTTACCTTTTGCCCCTTTGCTTGAGTACTGAAAAGTGCTTGAAGTACTGGTTCCCCCAGGTCCAGGAAATACGGTCTTAGAATCACAGAGGAGACTGGGGCGTCAGACAAAACAAGACCGTCTTAGGCCTACACAAGGAGGGACTGGCCTGGTGTAGAAGAAAGTGCAGACTCTGGTTCTTCCATAATACCATTAGGCTGAGGGCCATCCTGGCACCAATCGACTCTGAGGCTAAAGCACAGGCCTCGTCTTGGTAACTGGCTAGAGCTCGACTCTTGGCAGCTAATCACTCGGCCGCTCTTTAAAGCGAGTTGCAATCCCATCTTAGCTGCTGGTTCAACGAAACACGAAGAGCCCTCGCCGCAGGGACAGTGCCATAACACTCTGCACGCCTTAGCAGGTTCCATGTGAACTGTTAGGGACTGGTGCTTCCCCCAAGTCCACTGTGTGCACCTAGAAGTGGTGCGGCTGCCTCCATCAGTCCCACAGAATTGAATGGTGATAACCAACACTTCGCACAGCGGTCGGTCCACGTGTAAGCGAACATCTATGGCCTATTCTATGGAGCAGATTACTCTGACTTGTCCCTCCAAGTAAGCAGATCTGAACTACTGGATGGATGCTAGTGATTTCTCACCGTGTGTAACACGCATGTTTAACAAGCACATGTCACGTGTGTCCACCACAGGCAGCCATTGCTCATACAGTCTTTGCTCTCTTCTCTGCGTCGTGCTTTGGACGCATTCGCAGGAAGACTTGAGACAGAATGTGTCCTGCTCCTGCATTTGTAACTCTGATCTTATTACTGTCCCTGCAGATTATCACGCCTCCGCTATGCTGACGAACATCACCTCAGAGACATCTGGGCTCTACCGCTGTACTGCTGCCAACCAGCTGGCATCCCAGACATGTGCCGTGGAGCTTGACATACGTGTAGGTCAGTGTCCATGTGCAGACCCAGTATGAGACCTATTTCTCGTGTCAGGCCATACACTCTCTCCTGTGTTTCAGGTGGCCTGGGATCAAAGGGCGTTTTCGCGGCAATCACAATCACCCTCATCATGGGATCGGTTCTCTTGGCACTCTTGATCTTGGTTTTGTGCCTACACCAGCAGAGCCAAGGAAAGTGGCAGGAAGAAGTGCGCAGGTACGGGATGGGGCTGCCACAGTCATGGGAGCTGCCTTTGAAAGCTCAGGTTAGGTTGCAGCTCTTGGGCCCCCACACACCGGGTGCACTCGGCAGTTTGCAGCATGGCGGCTTTCAGAGGGCTCCTCATGTAACATACCAATGTAATGTTTTTCCTTTATAGAGTGGGAAATTTGTCTTGCGGACAGGATGGATTAACCAGGAGCCCCTCCAGTGGCTGCACCACGTCCAGTAAAGGCCTGCCTCATACCCTGTACACGGTGCACCCCACCCTGGAGGTGTGCACTATCAGCAGGCCCCGAAGCCAGGCCCCTGTGCCTCCCACCTCCTCAGAGGAGAGCATTACTGCCAGCGAGGAGGAGGAAGACCCCAGTCCAGCTGTATGCTCATCCATCTACTCTGCCCACCCTGGGTACTTGGTGTAAGCCTCCAGTCTCTACCACCGTGGCCCCTGCACTGGATAGGGCCAATGAGGTAGCTTGTTCATCTCTTTCAGTGCTCTTCTGCTCCTTGTACCCCCCAAACCCCCATTATAAAGAACCTTGTGGACCCTTCGCGGCAGTGTTTGATCTGTTACCAGACTAAAAAGCCGGATGGGGGGGGAACTCGTGAAGCTCTGTGCCCCCAGTGATGGTCGAGGAAGTGCAGTGATGGTGGTCCCTGGAGTTGTGTAGAAGCGCTCACACTGCGGAGGTCTGTACTGTAAGAGCGCTCACACTGCGGAGGTCTGTACTGTAAGAGCGCTCACACTGCGGAGGTCTGTACTGTAAGAGCGCTCACACTGCGGAGGTCTGTACTGTAAGAGCGCTCACACTGCGGAGGTCTGTACCGTAAGAGCGCTCACACTGCGGAGGTCTGTACCGTAAGAGCGCTCACACTGCGGAGGTCTGTACTGTAAGAGCGGTCACACTGCGGAGGTCTGTACCGTAAGAGCGCTCACACTGCGGAGGTCTGTACTGTAAGAGCGCTCACACTGCGGAGGTCTGTACTGTAAGAGCGCTCACACTGCGGAGGTCTGTACTGTAAGAGCGGTCACACTGCGGAGGTCTGTACTGTAAGAGCGATCACACTGCGGAGGTCTGTACTGTAAGAGCGATCACACTGCGGAGGTCTGTACTGTAAGAGCGGTCACACTGCGGAGGTCTGTACCGTAAGAGCGGTCACACTGCGGAGGTCTGTACTGTAAGAGCAGTCACACTGCGGAGGTCTGTACTGTAAGAGCGCTCACACTGTGGAGGTCTGTACTGTAAGAGCGCTCACACTGCGGATGTCTGTACCGTAAGAGCAGTCACACTGCGGAGGTCTGTACCGTAAGAGCGCACACACTGCGGAGGTCTGTACCGTAAGAGCGGTCACACTGCGGAGGTCTGTACCGTAAGAGCGGTCACACTGCGGAGGTCTGTACCGTAAGAGCGCACACACTGCGGAGGTCTGTACCGTAAGAGCGCTCACACTGCGGAGGTCTGTACTGTAAGCGCTCACACTGCGGAGGTCTGTACTGTAAGAGCGCTCACACTGCGGAGGTCTGTACCGTAAGAGCGCTCACACTGCGGAGGTCTGTACCGTAAGAGCGCCACACTGCGGAGGTCTGTACCGTAAGAGCGCCACACTGCGGAGGTCTGTACCGTAAGAGCGCCACACTGCGGAGGTCTGTACTGTAAGAGCGCTCACACTGCGGAGGTCTGTACTGTAAGAGCGCTCACACTGCGGAGGTCTGTACTGTAAGAGCGCTCACACTGCGGAGGTCTGTACTGTAAGAGCGGTCACACTGCGGAGGTCTGTACTGTAAGAGCGTCACACTGCGGAGGTCTCTACTGTAAGAGCACTGCGAGCCACTGCGGAGGTCTGTACTGTAAGAGCGGTCACACTGCGGAGGTCTGTACTGTAAGAGCGGTCACACTGCGGAGGTCTGTACTGTAAGAGCGGTCACACTGCGGAGGTCTGTACTGTAAGAGCGGTCACACTGCGGAGGTCTGTACTGTAAGAGCGGTCACACTGCGGAGGTCTGTACTGTAAGAGCGTCACACTGCGGAGGTCTGTACTGTAAGAGCGGTCACACTGCGGAGGTCTGTACTGTAAGAGCGGTCACACTGCGGAGGTCTGTACTGTAAGAGCGGTCACACTGCGGAGGTCTGTACTGTAAGAGCGCCACACTGCGGAGGTCTGTACTGTAAGAGCGCTCACACTGCGGAGGTCTGTACTGTAAGAGCGGTCACACTGCGGAGGTCTGTACTGTAAGAGCGCTCACACTGCGGAGGTCTGTACTGTAAGAGCGTCACACTGCGGAGGTCTGTACTGTAAGAGCGCTCACACTGCGGAGGTCTGTACTGTAAGAGCGCTCACACTGCGGAGGTCTGTACTGTAAGAGCGCTCACACTGCGGAGGTCTGTACTGTAAGAGCGGTCACACTGCGGAGGTCTGTACTGTAAGAGCGGTCACACTGCGGAGGTCTGTACTGTAAGAGCGCCACACTGCGGAGGTCTGTACCGTAAGAGCGGTCACACTGCGGAGGTCTGTACTGTAAGAGCGTCACACTGCGGAGGTCTGTACTGTAAGAGCGCTCACACTGCGGAGGTCTGTACTGTAAGAGCGGTCACACTGCGGAGGTCTGTACTGGTAAGAGCGTCACACTGCGGAGGTCTGTACTGTAAGAGCGCTCACACTGCGGAGGTCTGTGTACTGTAAGAGCGGTCACACTGCGGAGGTCTGTACTGTAAGAGCGGTCACACTGCGGAGGTCTGTACTGTAAGAGCGGTCACACTGCGGAGGTCTGTACTGTAAGAGCGGTCACACTGCGGAGGTCTGTACTGTAAGAGCGGTCACACTGCGGAGGTCTGTACTGTAAGAGCGTCACACTGCGGAGGTCTGTACTGTAAGAGCGGTCACACTGCGGAGGTCTGTACTGTAAGAGCGGTCACACTGCGGAGGTCTGTACTGTAAGAGCGGTCACACTGCGGAGGTCTGTACTGTAAGAGCGGTCACACTGCGGAGGTCTGTACTGTAAGAGCGGTCACACTGCGGAGGTCTGTACTGTAAGAGCGGTCACACTGCGGAGGTCTGTACTGTAAGAGCGCTCACACTGCGGGAGGTCTGTACTGTAAGAGCGGTCACACTGCGGAGGTCTGTACTGTAAGAGCGGTCACACTGCGGAGGTCTGTACTGTAAGAGCGCTCACACTGCGGAGGTCTGTACTGTAAGAGCGGTCACACTGCGGAGGTCTGTACTGTAAGAGCGGTCACACTGCGGAGGTCTGTACTGTAAGAGCGGTCACACTGCGGAGGTCTGTACTGTAAGAGCGGTCACACTGCGGAGGTCTGTACTGTAAGAGCGGTCACACTGCGGGAGGTCTGTACCGTAAGAGCGCCACACTGCGGAGGTCTGTACTGTAAGAGCGCCACACTGCGGAGGTCTGTACCGTAAGAGCGTCACACTGCGGAGGTCTGTACTGTAAGAGCGTCACACTGCGGAGGTCTGTACTGTAAGAGCGGTCACACTGCGGAGGTCTGTACTGTAAGAGCGCTCACACTGCGGAGGTCTGTACCGTAAGAGCGCTCACACTGCGGAGGTCTGTACTGTAAGAGCGCTCACACTGCGGAGGTCTGTACTGTAAGAGCGCTCACACTGCGGAGGTCTGTACTGTAAGAGCGCTCACACTGCGGAGGTCTGTACTGTAAGAGCGGTCACACTGCGGAGGTCTGTACTGTAAGAGCGGTCACACTGCGGAGGTCTGTACTGTAAGAGCGGTCACACTGCGGAGGTCTGTACTGTAAGAGCGGTCACACTGCGGAGGTCTGTACTGTAAGAGCGGTCACACTGCGGAGGTCTGTACTGTAAGAGCGCTCACACTGCGGAGGTCTGTACTGTAAGAGCGGTCACACTGCGGAGGTCTGTACTGTAAGAGCGCTCACACTGCGGAGGTCTGTACTGTAAGAGCGGTCACACTGCGGAGGTCTGTACTGTAAGAGCGGTCACACTGCGGAGGTCTGTACTGTAAGAGCGGTCACACTGCGGAGGTCTGTACCGTAAGAGCGCCACACTGCGGAGGTCTGTACTGTAAGAGCGGTCACACTGCGGAGGTCTGTACTGTAAGAGCGGTCACACTGCGGAGGTCTGTACTGTAAGAGCGGTCACACTGCGGAGGTCTGTACTGTAAGAGCGGTCACACTGCGGAGGTCTGTACTGTAAGAGCGGTCACACTGCGGAGGTCTGTACTGCAAGAGCGGTCACACTGCGGAGGTCTGTACTGTAAGAGCGGTCACACTGCGGAGGTCTGTACTGTAAGAGCGCCACACTGCGGAGGTCTGTACCGTAAGAGCGTCACACTGCGGAGGTCTGTACTGTAAGAGCGCTCACACTGCGGAGGTCTGTACTGTAAGAGCGCCACACTGCGGAGGTCTGTACTGTAAGAGCGGTCACACTGCGGAGGTCTGTACTGTAAGAGCGGTCACACTGCGGAGGTCTGTACTGTAAGAGCGGTCACACTGCGGAGGTCTGTACTGTAAGAGCGGTCACACTGCGGAGGTCTGTACTGTAAGAGCGGTCACACTGCGGAGGTCTGTACTGTAAGAGCGCTCACACTGCGGAGGTCTGTACCGTAAGAGCGTCACACTGCGGAGGTCTGTACCGTAAGAGCGCTCACACTGCGGAGGTCTGTACTGTAAGAGCGCTCACACTGCGGAGGTCTGTACTGTAAGAGCGTCACACTGCGGAGGTCTGTACTGTAAGAGCGGTCACACTGCGGAGGTCTGTACTGTAAGAGCGGTCACACTGCGGAGGTCTCGTACTGTAAGAGCGGTCACACTGCGGAGGTCTGTACTGTAAGAGCGCTCACACTGCGGAGGTCTGTACTGTAAGAGCGGTCACACTGCGGAGGTCTGTACTGTAAGAGCGGTCACACTGCGGAGGTCTGTACTGTAAGAGCGGTCACACTGCGGAGGTCTGTACTGTAAGAGCGTCACACTGCGGAGGTCTGTACTGTAAGAGCGCTCACACTGCGGAGGTCTGTACTGTAAGAGCGGTCACACTGCGGAGGTCTGTACTGTAAGAGCGCCACACTGCGGAGGTCTGTACTGTAAGAGCGGTCACACTGCGGAGGTCTGTACTGTAAGAGCGGTCACACTGCGGAGGTCTGTACTGTAAGAGCGGTCACACTGCGGAGGTCTGTACTGTAAGAGCGGTCACACTGCGGAGGTCTGTACTGTAAGAGCGGTCACACTGCGGAGGTCTGTACTGTAAGAGCGGTCACACTGCGGAGGTCTGTACTGTAAGAGCGGTCACACTGCGGAGGTCTGTACTGTAAGAGCGGTCACACTGCGGAGGTCTGTACTGTAAGAGCGCTCACACTGCGGAGGTCTGTACTGTAAGAGCGGTCACACTGCGGAGGTCTGTACTGTAAGAGCGGTCACACTGCGGAGGTCTGTACTGTAAGAGCGGTCACACTGCGGAGGTCTGTACCGTAAGAGCGCCACACTGCGGAGGTCTGTACTGTAAGAGCGCTCACACTGCGGAGGTCTGTACTGTAAGAGCGGTCACACTGCGGAGGTCTGTACTGTAAGAGCGCTGCACACTACTGCGGAGGTCTGTACTGTAAGAGCGGTCACACTGCGGAGGTCTGTACTGTAAGAGCGGTCACACTGCGGAGGTCTGTACTGTAAGAGCGGTCACACTGCGGAGGTCTGTACTGTAAGAGCGCTCACACTGCGGAGGTCTGTACCGTAAGAGCGCTCAGACTGCGGATGTCTGTACCGTAAGAGCGCTCAGACTGCGGATGTCTGTACCGTAAGAGCGCTCACACTACGGAGGTCTGTACCGTAAGAGCGCTCACACTGCGGAGGTCTGTACTGTAAGAGCGGTCACACTGTGGAGGTCTGTACTGTAAGAGCGCTCACACTGCGGAGGTCTGTACTGTAAGAGCGGTCACACTGCGGAGGTCTGTACTGTAAGAGCGGTCACACTGAGGAGGTGTGTACTGTAAGAGCGGTCACACTGCGGAGGTCTGTACCGTAAGAGCGCTCACACTGCGGATGTCTGTACCGTAAGAGCAGTCACACTGCGGAGGTCAGTACTGTAAGAGCGGTCACACTGCGGAGGTCTGTACTGTAAGAGCGGTCACACTGCGGAGGTCTGTACCGTAAGAGCGCTCACACTGCGGAGGTCTGTACTGTAAGAGCGGTCACACTGCAGAGGTCTGTACTGTAAGAGCGGTCACACTGCGGAGGTCTGTACTGTAAGAGCGCTCACACTACGGAGGTCTGTACTGTAAGAGCGGTCACACTGCGGAGGTCTGTACTGTAAGAGCGGTCACACTGAGGAGGTGTGTACTGTAAGAGCGGTCACACTGCAGAGGTCTGTACTGTAAGAGCGGTCACACTGCGGAGGTCTGTACTGTAAGAGCGCTCACACTACGGAGGTCTGTACCGTAAGAGCGCTCACACTGCGGAGGTCTGTACCGTAAGAGCGCTCACACTGCGGAGGTCTGTACCGTAAGAGCGCTCACACTGCGGAGGTCTGTACTGTAAGAGCGCTCACACTGCGGAGGTCTGTACTGTAAGAGCGGTCACACTGCGGAGGTCTGTACTGTAAGAGCGGTCACACTGCGGAGGTCTGTACTGTAAGAGCGCCACACTGCGGAGATCTGTACTGTAAGAGCGGTCACACTGCGGAGGTCTGTACTGTAAGAGCGCTCACACTGCGGAGGTCTGTACTGTAAGAGCGCCACACTGCGGAGGTCTGTACTGTAAGAGCGCTCACACTGCGGAGGTCTGTACTGTAAGAGCGCTCACTGCGGAGGTCTGTACTGTGAGCGCTCACTGCGGAGGTCTGTACCGTAAGAGCGGTCACACTGCGGAGGTCTGTACCATAAGAGCGCTCACACTGCGGGGGTCTGTACCGTAAGAGCGCTCACACTGCGGAGGTCTGTACTGTAAGAGCGCTCACTGCGGAGGTCTGTACCGTAAGAGCGGTCACACTGCGGAGGTCTGTACCATAGAGCACTGCGGTCTGTACCAAGAGCGCTCACACTGCGGAGGTCTGTACCGTAAGAGCGCTCACACTGCGGAGGTCTGTACCGTAAGAGCGGTCACACTGCGGAGGTCTGTACTGTAAGAGCGCTCACTGCGGAGGTCTGTACTGTGAGCGCTCACACTGCGGAGGTCTGTACTGTAAGCGCTCACACTGCGGAGGTCTGTACTGTAAGAGCTGTCACACTGCGGAGGTCTCTACTGTAAGAGCGCTCACACTGCGGAGGTCTGTACTGTAAGAGCGCTCACACTGCGGAGGTCTACTGTAAGAGCGCTCACACTGCGGAGGTCTGTACTGTAAGAGCGCTCACACTGCGGAGGTCTGTACCGTAAGAGCGGTCACGCTGCGGACCGTTAGTCCCACCCAGGTCATGCAGACAATGTGTGCTATGCCACGTGAGCTCTGATTGGTGGTGTCACACGGAGGCAGTGCCTCAATAATGCGTACCGGAGGCGGCAGAGACTGTACAGCACAATTCAATCTAATAAAAACGGTGACCGCATGGTGGTGCGGAGGGGGCGGGGTCAGCACAACGACAGGTACAAAAAATGGACAAATATACATTTCTACAGCTTGTCCCACAAGTCTCCTCCCGGCGTATTTACAGTGCGCCATGATCATCCACGCGGCTGGACAGGATCCTGGGTGCAGGCTGGGAATTCTTGGTCCGCTGTCCGTCAGCGGCTGTTCTTGATGACAATTTCCACTCCGTGATGTTGGAGCTGGGCTCGGAGAATCAGGTTCTTGTTCTTCAGATCCTCCATCTGTGCGAGAAGTAAGATGTGGTCAGCATGGCGCCCTGTGACCAGCTCAGCCCTCCCTGCCCGTGGTACCTGCTGCCGTAAGACCTCATTGTCCATCTGCAGCTGCTCCACATTCTGCAGCTCCTCGGACAGGCGCAGGTTCCCCTGGCGCAGCTCCTGGATGTAGTCGCAGGCTTTAGACAGGATGCCTCCCTTACTCTGCAAGGAGAAAAGGGAAGATGTCAGGGAGGAGGAGACGTGCAGGACGCCCCGCAGCGCAAATCCGACCACGGACAACATCTCCCTGCACTCAGCAAGTCCTTGCTCCTCCCCACAGCGTGCGTGTCCTCTCTCTCTCCTCCTGTTCTCCCTGTGGTGCCTGCGTATCCTCTCTCTCCCCCTGTTCTCCCCGTGGCGTCTGCGTGTCCTCTCTCTCTCCCCCTGTTCTCCCTGTGGCATCTGCGTGTCCTCTCTCTCCCCCTGGCGTCTGCGTGTCCTCTCTCTCTCTCCCCCTGTTCTCCCTGTGGCATCTGCGTGTCCTCTCTCTCTCCCCCTGTTCTCCCCGTAGCGTCTGTGTGTCCTCTCTCTCCCTCTGTTCTCCCCGTGGCATCTGCGTGTCCTCTCTCTCCCCCTGTTCTCCCTGTGGCTTCTGCATATCCTCTCTCTCCCCCCCTGTGGTGCCTGCGTATCCTCTCTCTCTCCCTCTGTTCTCCCCGTGGCATCTGTGTGTCCTCTCTCTCCCTCTGTTCTCCCCGTGGCATCTGCGTGTCCTCTCTCTCCCCCTGTTCTCCCTGTGGCATCTGCGTGTCCTCTCTCTCTCCCCCTGTTCTCCCTGTGGCGTCTGCATATCCTCTCTCTCCCCCCCTGTGGTGCCTGCGTATGCTCTCTCTCTCTCTCTCCCCGTGTGTCCTCTCTCTCCCCCTGTTCTCCCTGTGGCGCCTGCGTGTCCTCTCTCTCCCTCTGTTCTCCCCGTGGCATCTGCGTGTCCTCTCTCTCCCCCTGTTCTCTCTGTGGCATCTGCGTGTCCTCTCTCTCCCCTTGTTCTCCCCGTGGCATCTGCGTGTCCTCTCTCTCTCCCCTGTTCTCCCTGTGGCGCCTGCATATCCCTCTCTCCCCCTGTGGTGCCTGCGTATGCTCTCTCTCTCTCTCTCCCGTGTGTCCTCCTCTCTCCCCTGTTCTCCCTGTGGCGCCTGCGTGTCCTCTCTCTCCCTCTGTTCTCCCCGTGGCATCTGCGTGTCCTCTCTCTCCCCCTGTTCTCTCTGTGGCATCTGCGTGTCCTCTCTCTCCCCTTGTTCTCCCCGTGGCGTCTGCATATCCTCTCTCTCCCCCTGTTCTCCCTGTGGCGTCTGCATATCCTCTCTCTCCCCCCCTGTGGTGCCTGCGTATCCTCTCTCTCTCCCCCTGTTCTCCCCGTGGCGTCTGCGTGTCCTCTCTCTCTCCCCGTGTGTCCTCTCTCTCCTCCTGTTCTCCCTGTGGCATCTGCGTGTCCTCTCTCTCTCCCTCTGTTCTCCCCGTGGCGTCTGCATATCCTCTCTCTCTCCTCCTGTTCTCCCTGTGGTGCCTGCGTATCCTCTCTCTCCCCCTGTTCTCCCCGTGGCGTCTGCGTTTCCTGTCTCTCTCCCCCTGTTCTCCCCCTCCCCCTGTTCTCCCCGTGGCATCTGCGTGTCCTCTCTCTCCCCCTGTTCTCCCCGTGGCGTCTGCATATCCTCTCTCTCCCCCTGTTCTCCCCGTAGCGTCTGTGTGTCCTCTCTCTCCCTCTGTTCTCCCCGTGGCATCTGCGTGTCCTCTCTCTACCCCTGTTCTCCCTGTGGCTTCTGCATATCCTCTCTCTCCCCCCCTGTGGTGCCTGCGTATCCTCTCTCTCTCCCTCTGTTCTCCCCGTGGCATCTGTGTGTCCTCTCTCTCCCTCTGTTCTCCCCGTGGCATCTGCGTGTCCTCTCTCTCCCCCTGTTCTCCCTGTGGCATCTGCGTGTCCTCTCTCTCCCCCTGTTCTCCCTGTGGCGTCTGCATATCCTCTCTCTCCCCCCCTGTGGTGCCTGCGTATGCTCTCTCTCTCTCTCTCCCCGTGTGTCCTCTCTCTCCTCCTGTTCTCCCTGTGGCGCCTGCGTGTCCTCTCTCTCCCTCTGTTCTCCCCGTGGCATCTGCGTGTCCTCTCTCTCCCCCTGTTCTCTCTGTGGCATCTGCGTGTCCTCTCTCTCCCCTTGTTCTCCCCGTGGCATCTGCGTGTCCTCTCTCTCTCCCCCTGTTCTCCCTGTGGCGTCTGCATATCCTCTCTCTCCCCCCCTGTGGTGCCTGCGTATGCTCTCTCTCTCTCTCTCCCCGTGTGTCCTCTCTCTCCCCCTGTTCTCCCTGTGGCGCCTGCGTGTCCTCTCTCTCCCTCTGTTCTCCCAGTGGCATCTGCGTGTCCTCTCTCTCCCCTGTTCTCTCTGTGGCATCTGCGTGTCCTCTCTCTCCCCCTGTTCTCCCCGTGGCGTCTGCATATCCTCTCTCTCTCCCCCCCTGTGGCGTCTGCATATCCTCTCTCTCCCCCCCTGTGGTGCCTGCGTATCCTCTCTCTCTCTCCCTCCCTGTTGTCCTCTCTCTCCCTGTTCTCCCTGTGGCGCCTGCGTGTCCTCTCTCTCCCTCTGTTCTCCCGTGGCATCTGCGTGTCCTCTCTCTCTCCTGTTCTCCCTGTGGCATCTGCGTGTCCTCTCTCTCCCTTGTTCTCCCTGTGGCATCTGCGTGTCCTCTCTCTCTCCCCTGTTCTCCCTGTGGCGCCTGCATATCCTCTCTCTCCCCCTGTGGTGCCTGCGTATGCTCTCTCTCTCTCTCTCCCCGTGTGTCCTCTCTCTCCCCCTGTTCTCCCTGTGGCGCCTGCGTGTCCTCTCTCTCCCTCTGTTCTCCCCGTGGCATCTGCGTGTCCTCTCTCTCCCCTGTTCTCTCTGTGGCATCTGCGTGTCCTCTCTCTCCCTTGTTCTCCCCGTGGCGTCTGCATATCCTCTCTCTCCCCCTGTGGCGTCTGCATATCCTCTCTCTCCCCCCCTGTGGTGCCTGCGTATCCTCTCTCTCTCCCCCTGTGGCGTCTGCGTATCCTCTCTCTCTCCCCCTGTTCTCCCCGTGGCGTCTGCGTGTCCTCTCTCTCTCCCCGTGTGTCCTCTCTCTCCTCCTGTTCTCCCTGTGGCATCTGCGTGTCCTCTCTCTCTCCCTCTGTTCTCCCCGTGGTGTGCATGTCCTCCCTCCGGCAGTGTGCATGTCCTCTCGACCCCCTCCCGGCAGCGTGCGCCTCCTCTCCACCCCCTCCCGGTAGCGTGCGCGTCCTCTCCACCCCCTCCCGGCAGCGCATGCGCCTCTCTCCACCCCTCCCGGTAGCGTGCGCGTCCTCTCCACCCCCTCCCGGCAGCGTGCGCGTCCTCTCGACCGCCCCTCCCGGCAGCGTGCGTGTCCTCTCGACCGCCCCTCCCGGCAGCGTGCGTGTCCTCTCGACCGCCCTCCCGGCAGCGTGCGTGTCCTCTCGACCCCCTCCCGGCAGCGTGCGTGTCCTCTCGACCGCCCCCTCCCGGCAGCGTGCGTGTCCTCTCGACCGCCCCCTCCCGGCAGCGTGCGTGTCCTCTCGACCGCCCCCTCCCGGCAGCATGTGTGTCCTCTCGACCGCCCCCTCCCGGCAGCATGCGTGTCCTCTCGATCGCCCCCTCCCGGCAGCATGCGTGTCCTCTCGACCGCCCCCTCCCGGCAGCATGTGTGTCCTCTCGATCGCCCCCTCCCGGCAGCATGCGTGTCCTCTCGACCCCCTCCCGGCAGTGTCTGTGCCCTCTCAACCACCTCTCGGCAGCGTGCATGTCATCTCGACCCCCTTCCGGCAGCATCCGTGTCCTCTTGCACACTGCCGGGAAAGGGGGGTCGAGAGGACACGCACGCTGCCGGGAGGCGGTTGAGAGGACGCGCACACTGCCGGGAGGCGGTCGAGAGGACACGGACGCTGCCGTGAGGGAGTCGAGAGGACATGCACGCTGCCGAGAGGTGGTCGAGATGACATGCACACTGCCGGGAGGGTCGGAGGACATGCACACTGCAGGGAGAGGGGAGGGTCATGTCCTCTCGACCCCCTCCCGGCAGTGTGCATGTCCTCTCGACCACCTCTCGGCAGCGTGCATGTCCTCCCGACCCCCTCCCGGCAGCATCCGTGTCCTCTTGCACACTGCCGGGAAAGGGGGGGGGGGACATGCCACCTCCCGGCAGCGTCCGTGTCCTCTCGACTCCTCCTCCCGGCAGTGTCCGTGTCCTCTCGACTCCTCCTCCCGGCAGCGTCCGTGTCCTCTCGACTCCCCTCCCGGCAGCGTCCGTGTCCTCTCGACTTCCCCTCCCGGCAGCGTCCGTGTCCTCTCGACTCCCCTCCCGGCAGCGTCCGTGTCCTCTCGACTCCCCCTCCCGGCAGCGTCCGTGTCCTCTCGACTCCCCTCCCGGCAGCGTCCGTGTCCTCTCGACTCCCCCTCCCGGCAGCGTCCAGTGTCCTCTCGACTCCTCACTCCCGGCAGCGTCCGTGTCCTCTCGACTCCCCCTCCCGGCAGCGTCCGCTGTCTTCTCGACTCCTCCCGTCACCGGCCAGCGTCCGTGTCCTCTCGACTCCCCCCTCCCGGCAGCGTCCGTGTCCTCTCGACTCCCCCCTCCCGGCAGCGTCCGTGTCCTCTCGACTCCCCCCTCCCGGCAGCGTCCGTGTCCTCTCGACTCCCCCCTCCCGGCAGCGTCCGTGTCCTGTCCCCTGTGAGATTAGATTGTGAGCTCCGCACCTGGCCAGACTTGGTGTTCTCCATGGAGCAGTCTGGGATGATCTTGGAGAGCTGAACGATCCAGTTGTTGATCTTGTCCCGCCGGCGGCGCTCCACTGGGAAGAGACAGACACGGCGTTACGTACACAATAGCGCCTCCCAGCTGAGGAGCACAGCATTACTGGGCATAACCTTCATTGTGCTGTGCTCTCCTCTTCTCGTCACGCGTGGTACGAGGACCCTCTGATTTCCTGTATTGGGGAGAGGAGACATGTCACCCCTTATTTCTCTGTAGGTGAAGCTGACAGCCATGGCAGATACTCACGGGGAGTACGGGTGAGTCCGGGGTGCAATGGATCGCTGCACTCCCCCCTGCAGGACATCTTGTGGAGACATCATGACAAAGAACTGACCTGTGAGAAGGCAAGGGTCAGAGGGGAACGTGTGTGAGGGACAGCTGGAGGAGGTGACTGCCCGCTCTTACCCGCACCGGCAGTAGCTGCTTGGCCCAGCAGGGCCTCGCTGTTCTGTGTGGTTACCACAGTGGTGGCGCCGGCTCCCACCGCTGTGCTGGTGTCGGCCACTGCAGCGGTGGGAAAGTAGGTGTAGTGAGTCTCCGTGGTGGCGGCGTCGCTCTCCCCGGCATCCTCACTGGTAAACGCCCCTTGGATGACGGCCTACAGGGTGCACAGAGGGCGTTACCTTCCAGTCTCACAGCACACAGTACACACACAGGAGCGGGACTTACCTGAGTCATGGACTGTGCTGCGGGAAAGCCACTGATGGCCCCGGTGCCCTCTGTCTGTCCGTCCAGCTGACTCTCCGCCACCTGGATCACCCTGTACATGACCTAAGGGGACACTACAGGCTAAAGATCTGCTGCAGCCCCCAAGGGAGGAGCGTTATAGGGGCCCATCCAGCGGACGCCAGGGCACTATTCACGTGAATCATCGGGGCAGCCGCCAGCGCACTATTCACATGAATCATGGGGCAGCAGCCAGCGCACTATTCACATGAATCATCGGGGCAGCCGCCAGCGCACTATTCACATGAATCATCGGGGCAGCCGCCAGCGCACTATTCACATGAATCATCGGGGCAGCCGCCAGCGCACTATTCACATGAATCATCGGGGCAGCCGCCAGCGCACTATTCACATGAATCATCGGGGCAGCCATCAGCGCACTATTCACATGATTAATGGGGCAGCCGCCAGCGCACTATTCACATGAATCATGGGGCAGCCGCCAGCGCACTATTCACATGAATCATGGGGCAGCCGCCAGCGCACTATTCACATGAATCATCGGGGCAGCCGCCGGCGCACTATTCACATGAATCATGGGGCAGCCGCCAGCGCACTATTCACATGAATCATCGGGGCAGCAGCCAGCGCACTATTCACATGAATCATCGGGGCAGCCGCCAGCGCACTATTCACATGAATCATGGGGCAGCAGCCAGCGCACTATTCACATGAATCATGGGGGCAGCCGTCAGCGCACTATTCACATGAATCATCGGGGCAGCCGCCAGCGCACTATTCACATGAATCATGGGGGCAGCCGCCAGCGCACTATTCACATGAATCATGGGGCAGCCACCAGCGCACTATTCACATGAATCATCGGGGCAGCCGCCGGAGCACTATTCACATGAATCATGGGGCAGCCGCCAGCGCACTATTCACATGAATCATCGGGGCAGCCGCCAGCGCACTATTCACATGAATCATCGGGGCAGCCGCCAGCACACTATTCACATGAATCATGGGGCAGCCGCCAGTGCACTATTCACATGAATCATCGGGGCAGCCGCCGGCGCACTATTCACATGAATCATGGGGCAGCCGCCAGTGCACTATTCACATGAATCATCGGGGCAGACGTCAGCGCACTATTCACATGAATCATCGGGGCAGCCGCCAGCGCACTATTCACATGAATAATCGGGGCAGCGGCCAGCGAACTATTCACATGAATCATGGGGGCAGCTGCCAGTGCACTATTCACATGAATCATCGGGGCAGCCGTCAGCGCACTATTCACATGAATCATCGGGGCAGCCGCCAGCGCACTATTCACATGAATAATCGGGGCAGCGGCCAGCGAACTATTCACATGAATCATCGGGGCAGCCGCCAGTGCACTATTCACATGAATCATGGGGCAGCCGCCAGCGCACTATTAACGTGAATCATGGGGGCAGCCGCCAGCGCACTATTCACGTGAATCATCGGGGCAGCGGCCAGCGCACTATTCACGTGAATCATCGGGGCAGCCGCCAGCGCACTATTCACATGAATCATCGGGGCAGTCGTCAGCGCACTATTCACATGAATCATGGGGCAGCCGCCAGCGCACTATTCACGTGAATCATCGGGGCAGCCGCCAGCGCACTATTCACATGAATAATCGGGGCAGCGGCCAGCGAACTATTCACATGAATCATGGGGGCAGCCGCCAGTGCACTATTCACATGAATCATCGGGGCAGCCGTCAGCGCACTATTCACATGAATCATCGGGGCAGCCGCCAGCGCACTATTCACATGAATAATCGGGGCAGCGGCCAGCGCACTATTCACATGAATCATCGGGGCAGCCGCCAGTGCACTATTCACATGAATCATCGGGGCAGCCGCCAGTGCACTATTCACATGAATCATCGGGGCAGCCGCCAGTGCACTATTCACATGAATAATCGGGGCAGCGGCCAGCGAACTATTCACATGAATCATCGGGGCAGCCGCCAGCGCACTATTCACATGAATCATGGGGCAGCCGCCAGTGCACTATTCACGTGAATCATGGGGCAGCCGCCAGCGCACTATTAACGTGAATCATGGGGGCAGCCGCCAGCGCACTATTCACGTGAATCATCGGGGCAGCGGCCAGCGCACTATTCACGTGAATCATCGGGGCAGCCGCCAGCGCACTATTCACATGAATCATCGGGGCAGCCGCCAGTGCACTATTCACATGAATCATCGGGGCAGCCGTCAGCGCACTATTCACATGAATCATCGGGGCAGCCGCCAGTGCACTATTCACGTGAATCATCGGGGCAGCCGCCAGTGCACTATTCACGTGAATCATGGGGCAGCCGCCAGTGCACTATTCACATGAATCATGGGGGCAGCCGCCAGCGCACTATTCACGTGAATCATCGGGGCAGCCGCCAGCGCACTATTCACATGAATCATCGGGGCAGCCGTCAGCGCACTATTCACATGAATCATCGGGGTAGCCGCCAGCGCACTATTCACGTGAATCCTTCGGGACGGCAGCCAGTGCACTATTCACATGAATCATGGGACTGGCCGCCAGTGCACTATTCACATAATCACGTGAATGTGATATGAGATGTATGTACTTACCCCTGTTACCAGCACCCCCTCCCCTGTGTTACGGCACCCCACTCCCCTGTGCATTAGGCACCCCCTCCTCCTGTGTGCAGCACCGTGCACTATTCACATGAATCACGTGAATGTGATATAGAGATGTATGTACCCCCTCCCCCTGTGTATTACAGCACCCCCTCCCCCTGTGTATTACGGCACCCCCTCCCCCTGTGTATTACGGCACCCCCTCCTCCTGTGTATTACAGCACCCCCTCCTCCTGTGTATTACGGCACCCCCTCCCCCTGTGTATTACAGCACCCCCTCCCCCTGTGTATTACGGCACCCTCCTCCTGTGTATTACGGCACCCCTCCTCCTGTGTATTACGGCACCCCTCCTCCTGTGTATTACGGCACCTCCTCCTGTGTATACGGCACCCTCCTCCTGTGTATTACGGCACCCTCCTCCTGTGTATTACGGCACCCCCCCTGTGCACCCCTCCTGTGTTACGGCACCCCTCCTGTGTATTACGGCACCCCCTCCTCCTGTGTATTACAGCACCCCCTCCTCCTGTGTGTACAGCACCCCTCCTCCTGTGTATTACAGCACCCCTCCTCCTGTGTATTACAGCACCCTCCTCCTGTGTATTACAGCACCCTCCTCCTGTGTATTACAGCACCCCCTCCTCCTGTGTATTACAGCACCCTCCTCCGTGTATTACGGCACCCCTGTGTATTACAGCACCCCTCCTCCTGTGTATTACGGCACCCTCCTCCTGTGTATTACAGCACCCTCCTCCTGTGTATTACAGCACCCTCCCCTGTGTATTACAGCACCACCTCCCCTGTGTATTACAGCACCCCTCCTCCTGTGTATTACGGCACCCCTCCTCCTGTGTATTACGGCACCCTCCTCCTGTGTATTACGGCACCCCTCCCTGTGTATTACGGCACCCTCCTCCTGTGTATTACGGCACCCCTCCTCCTGTGATTACGGCACCCTCCTCCTGTGTATTACGGCACCCCTCCTCCTGTGTATTACGGCACCCCTCCTCCTGTGTATTACGCACCCCCTCCTGTGTATTACAGCACCCCTCCTCCTGTGTATTACAGCACCCCTCCTCCTGTGTATTACAGCACCCCTCCTCCTGTGTATTACAGCACCCTCCCCTGTGTATTACAGCACCCTCCTCCTGTGTATTACAGCACCCCTCCTCCTGTGTATTACAGCACCCTCCTCCTGTGTATTACAGCACCCCTCCCCTGTGTATTACAGCACCCCTCCTCCTGTGTATTACAGCACCCTCCTCCTGTGTATTACGGCACCTCCTCCTGTGTATTACAGCACCCTCCTCCTGTGTATTACGGCACCCCTCCTCCTGTGTATTACGGCACCCCCTCCTCCTGTGTATTACAGCACCCTCCCCTGTGTTACAGCACCCTCCTCCTGTGTATTACAGCACCCTCCTCCTGTGTATTACAGCACCTCTCCCTGTGTATTACAGCACCCCTCCTCCTGTGTAATACAGCACCTCCTCCTGTGTATTACAGCACCCTCCCCTGTGTATTACAGCACCCCTCCTCCTGTGTATTACAGCACCCCCTGTGTATTACAGCACCCTCCTCCTGTGTATTACAGCACCCCTCCTCCTGTGTATTACAGCACCCTCCTCCTGTGTATTACAGCACCCTCCTCCTGTGTATTACAGCACCCTCCTCCTGTGTATTACAGCACCCCTCCTCCTGTGTATTACAGCACCCTCCTCCTGTGTATTACAGCACCCTCCTCCTGTGTATTACGGCACCCTCCCCTGTGTATTACGGCACCCCCTCCTCCTGTGTATTACGGCACCCCTCCTCCTGTGTATTACAGCACCCCTCCTCCTGTGTATTACAGCACCCTCCTCCTGTGTATTACGGCACCCTCCTCTGTGTACTGCACCCCTCCTGTGTATTACGGCACCCTCCTCCTGTGTATTACAGCACCCTCCTCCTGTGTATTACAGCACCCTCCTCCTGTGTATTACAGCACCCCTCCTCCTGTGTATTACAGCACCCCTCCTCCTGTGTATTACAGCACCCTCCTCCTGTGTATTACAGCACCCCTCCCTGTGTATTACAGCACCCCTCCTCCTGTGTATTACAGCACCCTCCTCCTGTGTATTACAGCACCCCCTCCTGTGTATTACAGCACCCTCCTCCTGTGTATTACAGCACCCTCTCTCCTGTGTATTACAGCACCCTCCTCCTGTGTATTACAGCACCCCTCCTCCTGTGTATTACAGCACCCCCTCCTCCTGTGTATTACAGCACCCCTCCTCCTGTGTATTACAGCACCCTCCTCCTGTGTATTACGGCACCCCTCCTCCTGTGTATTACGGCACCCCTCCTCCTGTGTATTACAGCACCCTCCTCCTGTGTATTACAGCACCCCTCCTCCTGTGTATTACAGCACCCTCCTCCTGTGTATTACAGCACCCTCCTCCTGTGTATTACAGCACCCCTCCTCCTGTGTATTACAGCACCCCTCCTCCTGTGTATTACAGCACCCTCCTCCTGTGTATTACAGCACCCTCCTCCTGTGTATTACAGCACCCTCCTCCTGTGTATTACAGCACCCCTGCATTACAGCACCTCCTGTGTATTACAGCACCCCTCCTCCTGTGTATTACAGCACCCCTCCCCTGTGTATTACAGCACCCTCCTCCTGTGTATTACAGCACCCCTCTCCTGTGTATTACAGCACCCCCTCCTCCTGTGTATTACAGCACCCCTCCTCCTGTATACGGCACCCTCCTCCTGTATTACAGCACCCTCCTGTGTATTACAGCACCCTCCTCCTGTGTATTACAGCACCCTCCTCCTGTGTATTACAGCACCCTCTCCTCCTGTGTATTACGGCACCCTCCTCCTGTGTATTACAGCACCTCCTGTGTATTACAGCACCCCTCCTCCTGTGTATTACAGCACCCCTCCTCCTGTGTATTACAGCACCCTCCTCCTGTGTATTACAGCACCCTCCCCTGTGTATTACAGCACCCTCCTCCTGTGTATTACAGCACCCTCCTCCTGTGTATACAGCACCCCTCCTCCTGTGTATTACAGCACCCCTCCTCCTGTGTATTACAGCACCCTCCTCCTGTGTATTACAGCACCCTCCTCCTGTGTATTACAGCACCCTCCTCCTGTGTATTACAGCACCCCTCCTCCTGTGTATTACAGCACCCTCCTCCTGTGTATTACAGCACCTCCTCCTGTGTATTACAGCACCCTCCCCTGTGTATTACAGCACCCCTCCTCCTGTGTATTACAGCACCCTCCCCTGTGTATTGCACCCTCCTGTGTATTACAGCACCCCTCCCCTGTGTATTACAGCACCCCTCCTCCTGTGTATTACAGCACCCTCCTCCTGTGTATTACAGCACCCTCCTCCTGTGTATTACAGCACCCTCCTCCTGTGTATTACAGCACCCTCCTCCTGTGTATTACAGCACCCCTCCTCCTGTGTATTACAGCACCCTCCTCCTGTGTATTACAGCACCCCTCCCCTGTGTATTACAGCACCCCTCCTCCTGTGTATTACAGCACCCTCCTCCTGTGTATTACAGCACCCTCCTCCTGTGTATTACAGCACCCTCCCCTGTGTATTACAGCACCCCTCCTCCTGTGTATTACAGCACCCCTCCTCCTGTGTATTACAGCACCCTCCTCCTGTGTATTACAGCACCCTCCCTGTATTACAGCACCCTCCCCTGTGTATTACAGCACCCTCCTCCTGTGTATTACAGCACCCCTCCTCCTGTGTATTACAGCACCTCCTCCCCTGTGTATTACAGCACCTCTCCTCCTGTGTATTACAGCACCCCCTCCTCCTGTGTATTACAGCACCCCTCCTCCTGTGTATTACAGCACCCTCCTGTGTATTACAGCACCCTCCCCTGTGTATTACAGCACCTCTCCCCTGTGTATTACAGCACCCCTCCTCCTGTGTATTACAGCACCCTCCTCCTGTGTATTACAGCACCCTCCTCCTGTGTATTACAGCACCCTCCTCCTGTGTATTACAGCACCTCCCTGTGTCACACCTCCTGTGTATTACAGCACCCTCCTCCTGTATTACAGCACCCCCTCCTCCTGTGTATTACAGCACCCCTCCTCCTGTGTATTACAGCACCCCTCCTCCTGTGTATTACAGCACCCTCCTCCTGTGTATTACAGCACCCTCCTCCTGTGTATTACAGCACCCCTCCTCCTGTGTATTACAGCACCCTCCTCCTGTGTATTACAGCACCCCTCCTGTGTATTACAGCACCCTCCTCCTGTGTATTACAGCACCTCCTCCTGTGTATTACAGCACCCTCCTCCTGTGTATTACAGCACCCTCCTCCTGTGTATTACAGCACCCCCTCCTCCTGTGTATTACAGCACCCCTCCTCCTGTGTATTACAGCACCCCTCCTCCTGTGTATTACAGCACCCCTCCTCCTGTGTATTACAGCACCCCTCCTCCTGTGTATTACAGCACCCCTCCTCCTGTGTATTACAGCACCCCTCCTCCTGTGTATTACAGCACCCCTCCTCCTGTGTATTACAGCACCCCTCCTCCTGTGTATTACAGCACCCTCCCCTGTGTATTACAGCACCCTCCTCCTGTGTATTACAGCACCCCTCCTCCTGTGTATTACAGCACCCTCCTCCTGTGTATTACAGCACCCCCTCCTCCTGTGTATTACAGCACCCTCCTCCTGTGTATTACAGCACCCTCCCCTGTGTATTACAGCACCCCTCCCCTGTGTATTACAGCACCCTCCTCCTGTGTATTACAGCACCCCCTGTATTACAGCACCCTCCCCTGTGTATTACAGCACCCCTCCTCCTGTGTATTACAGCACCCTCCCCTGTGTATTACAGCACCCCTCCTCCTGTGTATTACAGCACCCTCCTCCTGTGTATTACAGCACCCTCCTCCTGTGTATTACAGCACCCTCCTCCTGTGTATTACAGCACCCCCTGTGTATTACAGCACCCCCTCCCCCTGTGTATTACAGCACCCCCTCCTCCTGTGTATTACAGCACCCCCTCCTCCTGTGTATTACAGCACCCCCTCCTCCTGTGTATTACAGCACCCCTCCCCTGTGTATTACAGCACCTCCTCCTGTGTATTACAGCACCCTCCTTCTGTGTATTACAGCACCCCCTCCTCCTGTGTATTACGGCACCCTGTGTACAGCACCCTGTATTACGGCACCCCTGTGTATTACGGCACCTCTGTATTACAGCACCCTCCTGTGTATTACAGCACCCCCTCCTGTGTATTACAGCACCCCTCCTCCTGTGTATTACAGCACCCTCCTCCTGTGTATTACAGCACCCTCCTGTGTATTACAGCACCCCTCCTCCTGTGTATTACAGCACCCTCCTCCTGTGTGTTACAGCACTCCTCCTGTGTATTACAGCACCTCCTGTGTATTACGGCACCCCCTGTGTATTACGGCACCCCCTGTGTATTACGGCACCCCCTGTGTATTACGGCACCCCCTGTGTATTACAGCACCCCCTGTGTATTACAGCGCCCCCTCCCCCTGGTACCTGAGTGCCGCCGCTGTCTGCGCGGAATACATATTTCACACTGGGGTCTGAGAAGGTGGCGGCTGACTGGATGCTGGCAATGGCGACACTGGTGGGGTCCTCCCCTGTGGCCACTGCACCTTGTGGAGAGAAGAAGGCGCCATAAGCAGATGAACGCGGCCTCTCCGGACGGACCGCAAAGCGCTGCTCACCTTCCTGCACGCGGACCGCGCCCTCCTCAATCTCTGACGCTTTCTGCTGCCTGCGAGAGAAAAGGGGCGATCAGAGAGGAGCCCGGGTGTACAGGAGAGCCCCCCAGGGCTACAGGAGAGCCCCACGTCCCTACAGGAGAGCCCCCCGTCTCTACAGGAGAGCCCCCCGGGTCTACAGGAGAGCCCCCCGCCTCTACAGGAGAGCCCCCCGCCTCTACAGGAGAGCCCCCCGCCTCTACAGGAGAGCCCCCCGCCTCTACAGGAGAGCCTCCCGCCCCTACAGGAGAGCCCCCCGTCCCTACAGGAGAGCCCCCGCCCCTACAGGAGAGCCCCTCGCCCTACAGGAGAGCCCCTCAGGCCCTGCTACAGGAGAGCCCCCGCCTACAGGAGAGCCCCCGCCTCTACAGGAGAGCCCCCGTCCCTACAGGAGAGCCCCCTCGCCTCTACAGGAGAGCCCCCGTCCCTACAGGAGAGCCCCCCGTCCTCCCCTACAGGAGAGCCCCCGCCTACAGGAGAGCCTCCAGCCTCTACAGGAGAGCCTCCCCGCCTCTACAGGAGAGCCCCTCGCCCCTACAGGAGAGCCCCTCGCCTCTACAGGAGAGCCCCCGCCCTACAGGAGAGCCCCCGCCCCTACAGGAGAGCCCCCGCCCCTACAGGAGAGCCCCCGCCCCCGCCTACAGGAGAGCCCCCCGCCTCTACAGGAGAGCCCCCGCCTACAGGAGCCCTCGCCCTACAGGAGAGCCCCCCGCCCCTACAGGAGAGCCCCGCCCTCGCCCCTACAGGAGAGCCCCCGCGCCTACAGGAGAGCCCCCCGCTCCCTACAGGAGAGCCCCCGCCCCTACAGGAGAGCCTCCCGCCCCTACAGGAGAGCCTCCCGCCCCTACAGGAGAGCCCCCGCCTCCGCCTACAGGAGAGCCCCCGCCCCTACAGGAGAGCCCCTCGCCTCTACAGGAGAGCCCCGCCGCCTCTACAGGAGAGCCCCTCGCCTCTACAGGAGAGCCCCCCGCCCTACAGGAGAGCCCTCGCCGCCTACAGGAGAGCCCCCGCCTCTACAGGAGAGCCTCCCGCCTCTACAGGAGAGCCCCCCGCCCCTACAGGAGAGCCCCCGCCCTACAGGAGAGCCCCCGCCCCTACAGGAGAGCCCCCCGCCCCCGCCTACAGGAGAGCCTCCCGCCCCTACAGGAGAGCCTCCCGCCCCTACAGGAGAGCCCCCGCCCCTACAGGAGAGCCCCTCGCCCCTACAGGAGAGCCCCCGCCCTACAGGAGAGCCCCCGCCCCTACAGGAGAGCCCCCCGCCTCCTACAGGAGAGCCCCTCGCCTCCGCCCTACAGGAGAGCCCCCGCCCCTACAGGAGAGCCCCCCGCCGCCTACAGGAGAGCCTCCCGTCCCTACAGGAGAGCCCCCCGCCCCTACAGGAGAGCCCCCGTCGCCTACAGGAGAGCCCCCGCCTGCCCCTACAGGAGAGCCCCCCGCCCTACAGGAGAGCCTCCCCCGTCCCTCGCCTCTACAGGAGAGCCCCCCGTCCCTACAGGAGAGCCCCTCGCCTCAGGAGAGCCCCCGCTCCTACAGGAGAGCCCCCCGCCCCTACAGGAGAGCCCCCCGCCCTACAGGAGAGCCTCCCTGGCCCTACAGGAGAGCCCTCCGCTCCCGCCTACAGGAGAGCCCCCGCCCCTACAGGAGAGCCCCCCGCCCCTACAGGAGAGCCCCCGCCCCTACAGGAGAGCCTCGCCCCGCCCCTACAGGAGAGCCCCCGCCTCTACAGGAGAGCCCCCCGCTCCTACAGGAGAGCCTCCCGCCCCTACAGGAGAGCCCCCCGCCTCTACAGGAGAGCCCCTGCCTCTACAGGAGAGCCCCCGCCTCCTACAGGAGAGCCTCCCGCCTCTACAGGAGAGCCCCCGCCCCTACAGGAGAGCCTCCCCGCCTCTACAGGAGAGCCCTCCCGCCCCTACAGGAGAGCCCCCGCCCCTACAGGAGAGCCCCCGCCCCGCTACAGGAGAGCCCCCGCCCCTACAGGAGAGCCCCCGCCCCTACAGGAGAGCTCCCCGGCCCCCGCCTCTACAGGAGAGCCCCCGTCCCTACAGGAGAGCCTCCGCCCCTACAGGAGAGCCTCCCCGCCCCCTACAGGAGAGCCCCCGCCTCTACAGGAGAGCCCCTCGCCCTACAGGAGAGCCCCTCGCCCCTACAGGAGAGCCTCCCGCCTCTACAGGAGAGCCCCCGCCCCTACAGGAGAGCCCCGTCCCCGCCCTACAGGAGAGCCCCCGCCCCTACAGGAGAGCCCCTCGGCCCTACAGGAGAGCTCCCCGCCTCCTACAGGAGAGCCTCCCCGCCCTACAGGAGAGCCCCCGCCGCTACAGGAGAGCCCCCGCCCCTACAGGAGAGCCCCCCGCCTACAGGAGAGCCCCCCGCCTCTACAGGAGAGCCCCCGTCCCCTACAGGAGAGCCCCCGCCCCTACAGGAGAGCCCCCGTCCCTACAGGAGAGCCCCCGCCCGCCTACAGGAGAGCCCCCGCCCCTACAGGAGAGCCCCCGTCCCCCTCTGCAGGAGAGCCCCCGCCTCTACAGGAGAGCCTCCCGGGCCTACAGGAGAGCCCCCTCGCCCCCGCCTACAGGAGAGCCCCCGTCCCTCTACAGGAGAGCCCCCGCCCTACAGGAGAGCCCCCCGCCCCTACAGGAGAGCCTCCCGGTCCCCCGCCCCTACAGGAGAGCCCCCGTCCCTACAGGAGAGCCCCCGCCCCTACAGGAGAGCCCCCGCCCTACAGGAGAGCCCCCGCCCCTACAGGAGAGCCCCCGCCTCTACAGGAGAGCCCCGCCCGCCCCTACAGGAGAGCCCCCGTCCCTACAGGAGAGCCCTCCGCCTCTACAGGAGAGCTCCCCGCCCCTACAGGAGAGCCCCCGCCCCTACAGGAGAGCCCCCGCCTCTACAGGAGAGCCCCCGCCCCTACAGGAGAGCCCCCGCCCCTACAGGAGAGCCCCCGCCCTACAGGAGAGCCCCCGTCCCCTACAGGAGAGCCCCCGTCCCTACAGGAGCCCGCCTACAGGAGAGCCCCCGCCCCTACAGGAGAGCCCCCGCCGCTACAGGAGAGCCTCTCCCCGCCCCTGCAGGAGGCCCCGCTCTACAGGAGAGTCCCCCGCCCTACAGGAGAGCCCCCGCCTCTACAGGAGAGCCCCGCCCCCTACAGGAGAGCCCCTCGCCCCTACAGGAGAGCCTCCCTGCCCCTACAGGAGAGCCCCCGCGCCTCGCCTACAGGAGAGCCCCTCGCCCCTACAGGAGAGCCCCCCTCGCCCCTACAGGAGAGCCCCCGCCCCTACAGGAGGCCCCGCCCTACAGGAGAGCCCCCGCCCCTACAGGAGAGCCTCCCCGCCTCTACAGGAGAGCCCCCGCCCTACAGGAGAGCCCCCCTCTACAGGAGAGCCCCCGTCCCTACAGGAGAGCCCCCGCCTCTACAGGAGAGCCCCCGTCCCCGCCTCTACAGGAGAGCCCCCCGGGCTCCGCAGGAGAGCCCACCGCCCCTACAGGAGAGTCCCCCGTCCCCCGCCTCTACAGGAGAGCCCCCGCCCTACAGGAGAGCCCCCGTCCCTACTGGAGAGCCCCCGCCCTACAGGAGAGTCCCCCGTCCCCCGCCTCTACAGGAGAGCCCCCCGTATACAGTGCGGCCCCCGTTACACAGTCCGGACCTCTCCCCAGTATACAGTGCGGCCCCCGTTACACAGTCCGGACCTCTCCCCAGTATACAGTGCGGCCCCCGTTACACAGTCCGGACCTCTCCCCTCAGTATACAGTGCGGCCCCCGTTACACAGTCCGGACCTCTCCCCATATACAGTGCGGCCCCCGTTACACAGTCCGGACCTCTCCCCCGTATACAGTGCGGCCCCCGTTACACAGTCCGGACCTCTCCCCCGTATACAGTGCGGCCCCCGTTACACAGTCCGGACCTCTCCCCATGATACAGTGCGGCCCCCGTTACACAGTCCGGACCTCTCCCCATATACAGTGCGGCCCCCGTTACACAGTCCGGACCTCTCCCCGTATACAGTGCGGCCCCGTTACACAGTCCGGACCTCTCCCCATATACAGTGCGGCCCCCGTTACACAGTCCGGACCTCTCCCCGTATACAGTGCGGCCCCCGTTACACAGTCCGGACCTCTCCCCGTATACAGTCGCGGACCTCTCCCCATATACAGTGCGGCCCCCGTTACACAGTCCGGACCTCTCCCCGTATACAGTGCGGCCCCCGTTACACAGTCCGGACCTCTCCCCGTATACAGTGCGTCACAGTCGGACCTCTCCCCATATACAGTGCGGCCCCCGTTACACAGTCCGGACCTCTCCCCGTATACAGTGCGGCCCCCGTTACACAGTCCGGACCTCTCCCCCGTATACAGTGCGGCCCCCGTTACACAGTCCGGACCTCTCCCCCATATACAGTGCGGCCCCCGTTACACAGTCCGGACCTCTCCCCCGTATACAGTGCGGACCTCTCCCCCATATACAGTGCGGCCCCCGTTACACAGTCCGACCTCTCCCCGTATACAGTCGGCCCCGTTACAGTCCGGACCTCTCCCCATATACAGTGCGGCCCCCGTTACACAGTCCGGACCTCTCCCCATATACAGTGCGGCCTCCGCTACACAGTCCGGACCTCTCCCCATATACAGTGCGGCCCCGTTACACAGTCCGGACCTCTCCCCATATACAGTGCGGTCACCCCTCTCCATATACAGTGCGGCCCCCGTTACACAGTCGGCCCCCGTATACAGTCGGACCTCTCCTCCATATACAGTGCGGCCCCCGTTACACAGTCCGGACCTCTCCCCGTATACAGTGCGGCCCCCGTTACACAGTCCGGACCTCTCCCCCATATACAGTGCGGCCCCCGTTACACAGTCCGGACCTCTCCCCATATACAGTGCGGCCCCCGTTACACAGTCCGGACCTCTCCCCCATATACAGTGCGGCCCCCGTTACACAGTCCGGACCTCTCCCCCATATACAGTGCGGACCTCTCCCCCATATACAGTGCGGCCCCCGTTACACAGTCCGGACCTCTCCCCCGTATACAGTGCGGCCCCCGTTACACAGTCCGGACCTCTCCCCATATACAGTGCGGCCCCCGTTACACAGTCCGGACCTCTCCCCATATACAGTGCGGCCCCCGTTACACAGTCCGGACCTCTCCCCGTATACAGTGCTGGACCTCTCCCCCATATACAGTGCGGCCCCCGTTACACAGTCCGGACCTCTCCCCATATACAGTGCGGCCCCCGTTACACAGTCCGGACCTCTCCCCATATACAGTGCGGCCCCGTTACACAGTCCGGACCTCTCCCCCATATACAGTGCGGCCCCCGTTACACAGTCCGGACCTCTCCCCATATACAGTGCGGCCCCCGTTACACAGTCCGGACCTCTCCCCATATACAGTGCGGCCCCCGTTACACAGTCCGGACCTCTCCCCGTATACAGTGCGGCCCCCGTTACACAGTCGGACCTCTCCCCCATATACAGTGCGGCCCCCGTTACACAGTCCGGACCTCTCCCCATATACAGTGCGGCCCCCGTTACACAGTCCGGACCTCTCCCCGTATACAGTGCGGCCCCCGTTACACAGTCCGGACCTCTCCCATTATACAGTGCGGCCCCCGTTACACAGTCGGACCTCTCCCCCATATACAGTGCGGCCCCCGTTACACAGTCCGGACCTCTCCCCCATATACAGTGTGGCCCCCGTTACACAGTCCGGACCTCTCCCCCATATACAGTGTGGCCCCCGTTACACAGTCCGGCCCCCGTTACACAGTCCGGATCGTCACTCACCCTTTCATTTCTCAGTTCTGTAAATCATCAGATGTCTGTATTCTGCAGAAAAAGAAAATATTACCGTCATGTGACCTACAGGAGGAGAGATACAATATATGGCAGAGGAGGAGGAGGGGTGATATACGAGGAGATAACATACTATACAGGAGGAGAGGGTGATATACTGGGAGATAACATACTATACAGGAGGAGGGGGTGATATACGGGGAGATAATATACTATACAGGAGGAGGGGGTGATATACGGGGAGATAATATACTATACAGGAGGAGGGGATGATATACGGTGAGATAATATACTATACAGGAGGAGGGGGTGATATACGGGGAGATAACATACTATACAGGAGGAGGGGATGATATACGGGGAGATAACATACTATACAGGAGGAGGGGATGATATACGGTGAGATAACATACTATACAGGAGGAGGGGGTGATATATGGGGAGATAACAGACTATACAGGAGGAGGGGGTGATATGCGGGGAGATAACATACTATACAGGAGGAGAGGGTGATATACGGGGAGATAACATACTATACAGGAGGAGGGGTGATATAGGGGAGATGACATACTATACAGGAGGAGGGGGTGATATACGGGGAGATAACATACTATACAGGAGGAGAGGGTGATATACGGGAGATAATATACTATACAGGAGGAGAGGGTGATATACGGTGAGATAATATACTATACAGGAGGAGGGGGTGATATACGGGGAGATAACATACTATACAGGAGGAGAGGGTGATATACTGGGAGATAACATACTATACAGGAGGAGAGGGTGATATACGGTGAGATAACATGTACTATACAGGAGGAGAGGGTGATATATGGGGAGATAACATACTATACAGGAGGAGGGGGTGATATATGGGGAGATAACATACTATACAGGAGGAGAGGGTGATATACGGGGAGATAACATACTATACAGGAGGAGGGGATGATATATGGGGAGATAACATACTATACAGGAGGAGGGGGTGATATACGGGGAGATAACATACTATACAGGAGGAGAGGGTGATATACGGTGAGATAACATACTATACAGGAGGAGGGGGTGATATATGGGGAGATAACAGACTATACAGGAGGAGGGGGTGATATGCGGGGAGATAACATGTACTATACAGGAGGAGAGGGTGATATACGGGTGAGATAACATACTATACAGGAGGAGGGATGATATATGGGAGATAACATACTATACAGGAGGAGGGGTGATATGCGGGAGATAACATACTATACAGGAGGAGAGGATGATATACGGGGAGATAATATACTATACAGGAGGAGGGGGTGATATATGGGGCGATAACATACTATACAGGAGGTGGGGGATGATATACTGGGAGATAATATACTATACAGGAGGAGAGGGTGATATACGGGGAGATAACATACTATACAGGAGGAGAGGGTGATATACGGTGAGATAACAGACTATACAGGAGGAGGGGATGATATACGGGGAGATAACATACTATACAGGAGGAGGGGATGATATACGGGGAGATAATATACTATACAGGAGGTGGGGGATGATATACGGGGAGATAACATACTATACAGGAGGAGGGGATGATATACGGGGAGATAATATACTATACAGGAGGTGGGGGATGATATACAGTGAGATAACATACTATACAGGAGGAGGGGATGATATACTGGGAGATTATATACTATACAGGAGGAGGGGGTGATATACGGGGAGATAATATACTATACAGGAGGAGAGGGTGATATACGGGGAGATAACATACTATACAGGAGGAGAGGGTGATATACGGTGAGATAATATACTATACAGGAGGAGGGGGTGATAATCGGGGAGATAACATACTATACAGGAGGAGGGGATGATATACGGGGAGATAATATACTATACAGGAGGAGGGGGTGATATATGGGGCGATAACATACTATACAGGAGGAGGGGGTGATATACGGGGAGATAACATACTATACAGGAGGAGGGGATGATATACTGGGAGATGACATGTACTATACAGGAGGAGGGGGTGATATACAGGGAGATAACATACTATACAGGAATAGAGGATGATATACGGGGAGATAACAGACTATACAGGAGGAGAGGGTGATATACGGTGAGATAACATACTATACAGGAGGAGAGGATGATATACGGTGAGATAACATACTATACAGGAGGAGAGGATGATATGCAGGAGATAACATACTATACAGGAGGAGGGGATGATATACTGGGAGATAATATACTATACAGGAGGAGGGATGATATACAGGGAGATAACATACTATACAGGAGGAGGGGATGATATACGGTGAGATAACATACTATACAGGAGGAGAGGGTGATATACGGTGAGATAATATACTATACAGGAGGAGAGGGTGATATACTGGGAGATAATATACTATACAGGAGGAGGGATGATATACGGGGAGATAATATACTATACAGGAGGAGGGGGTGATATATGGTGAGATAACATACTATACAGGAGGAGGGGGTGATATACGGGGAGATAACATACTATACAGGAGGAGGGGATGATATACTGGGAGATGACATGTACTATACAGGAGGAGGGGGTGATATACGGTGAGATAACAGACTATACAGGAGGAGAGGGTGATATGCGGGGAGATAACATACTATACAGGAGGAGGGGATGATATACGGTGAGATAACAGACTATACAGGAGGAGAGGGTGATATGCGGGGAGATAACATACTATACAGGAGGAGGGGATGATATACGGGGAGATAATATACAATACAGGAGGAGGGGATGATATACAGTGAGATAACATACTATACAGGAGGTGGGGGATAATATACGGTGAGATAATATACTATACAGGAGTAGAGGGTGATATACGGTGAGATAATATACTATACAGGAGTAGAGGGTGATATACGGGGAGATAATATACTATACAGGAGGAGAGGGTGATATACGGGGAGATAACATACTATACAGGAGGAGAGGGTGATATACGGTGAGATAATATACTATACAGGAGGAGAGGGTGATATACGGGGAGATAACATACTATACAGGAGGTGGGGGATGATATACTGGGAGATAACATACTATACAGGAGGAGGGGATGATATACGGGGAGATAACATACTATACAGGAGGAGAGGGTGATATACGGTGAGATAACATACTATACAGGAGGAGAGGGTGATATACGGTGAGATAACAGACTATACAGGAGGAGAGGGTGATATGCGGGGAGATAACATACTATACAGGAGGAGGGGATGATATACGGGGAGATAATATACAATACAGGAGGAGGGGATGATATACAGTGAGATAACATACTATACAGGAGGTGGGGGATAATATACGGTGAGATAATATACTATACAGGAGTAGAGGGTGATATACGGTGAGATAATATACTATACAGGAGTAGAGGGTGATATACGGGGAGATAATATACTATACAGGAGGAGAGGGTGATATACGGGGAGATAACATACTATACAGGAGGAGAGGGTGATATACGGTGAGATAATATACTATACAGGAGGAGAGGGTGATATACGGGGAGATAACATACTATACAGGAGGTGGGGGATGATATACTGGGAGATAACATACTATACAGGAGGAGGGGATGATATACGGGGAGATAACATACTATACAGGAGGAGAGGGTGATATACGGGGAGATAACATACTATACAGGAGGAGAGGGTGATATACAGTGAGATAATATACTATACAGGAGGAGAGGGTGATATACGGGGAGATAATATACTATACATGAGGAGAGGGTGATATACGGTGAGATAATATACTATACAGGAGGAGAGGGTGATATACGGTGAGATAATATACTATACAGGAGGAGGGGGTGATATACTGGGAGATAACATACTATACAGGAGGAGGGGATGATATACTGGGAGATAATATACTATACAGTAGGAGGGGATGATATACAGTGAGATAACATACTATACAGGAGGAGAGGGTGATATACGGTGAGATAATATACTATACAGGAGGAGAGGGTGATATACGGTGAGATAATATACTATACAGGAGGAGAGGGTGATATACGGGGAGATAATATACTATACAGGAGGAGAGGGTGATATACGGTGAGATAATATACTATACAGGAGGTGGGGGATGATATACTGGGAGATAACATACTATACAGGAGGAGGGGATGATATACTGGGAGATAATATACTATACAGGAGGAGGGGATGATATACGGTGAGATAACATGTACTATACAGGAGGAGAGGGTGATATACGGGGAGATAACATACTATACAGGAGGAGGGGGTGATATGCGGGGAGATAACATACTATACAGGAGGAGGGGATGATATACGGTGAGATAATATACTATACAGGAGTAGAGGGTGATATACGGGGAGATAATATACTATACAGGAGGAGGGGATGATATACAGTGAGATAACATACTATACAGGAGTAGAGGGTGATATACGGGGAGATAATATACTATACAGGAGGAGAGGGTGATATACGGGGAGATAACATACTATACAGGAGGAGAGGGTGATATACGGTGAGATAATATACTATACAGGAGGAGAGGGTGATATACGGGGAGATAACATACTATACAGGAGGTGGGGGATGATATACTGGGAGATAACATACTATACAGGAGGAGGGGATGATATACGGTGAGATAATATACTATACAGGAGGAGAGGGTGATATACAGTGAGATAACACTATACAGGAGGAGGGGATGATATACGGGGAGATAATATACTATACAGGAGGAGGGGATGATATACTGGGAGATAATATACTATACAGGAGGAGGGGATGATATACTGGGAGATAATATACTATACAGGAGGAGGGGGTGATATACGGTGAGATAACAGACTATACAGGAGGAGGGGGTGATATACGGTGAGATAATATACTATACAGGAGGAGGGGGTGATATGAAGGTGAGATAACATAGACTATACAGGAGGAGGGGATGATATACGGTGAGATAATATACTATACAGGAGGAGGGGGTGATATGAAGGGGAGATAACATAGACTATACAGGAGGAGGGGGTGATATGCGGGGAGATAACATGTACTATACAGGAGGAGGGGATGATATACAGTGAGATAACATACTATACATAAGGAGAGGGTGATATACGGTGAGGTAATATACTATACAGGAGGAGAGGGTGATATACGGCGAGATAATATACTATACAGGAGGAGGGGATGATATACGGTGAGATAACATGTACTATACAGGAGGAGGGGATGATATACGGTGAGATAATATACTATACAGGAGGAGGGGGTGATATGCGGGGAGATAACAGACTATACAGTAGGAGGGGATGATATACGGGGAGATAATATACTATACAGGAGGAGGGGATGATATACGGTGAGATAACAGACTATAAAGTAGGAGAGGGTGATATAAGGGGAGATAACATACTATACAGGAGGAGGGGATGATATACGGGGAGATAACATACTATACAGGAGGAGGGGATGATATACGGTGAGATAATAAACTATACAGGAGGAGGGGATGATATACGGGGAGATGACATATACTGGGGGGTGGTATATACAGGGAGATGATCTATATGGGGAGGTGACATACTGGGGGCGGTATATACGGGGAGATGATCTATATGGGGAGATGACATACTGGGGGGTTGTATATACTGGGAGATGACATACTGGGGGCGGTATATACGGGGAGTTGATATATACTGGGGGCGGTATATACGGGAGATGATGTATACTGGAGGCGGAATATACGGGAGATGACATATACTGGGGGCAGTATATACTGGGGAGATGACATATACTGGGGGCGGTATATACGGGGAGATGACATATACTGGGGGCAGTATATACGGGGAGATGACATACTGGGGGCGGTACATACGGGGAGATGATATATACTGGGGGGCGGTATATACGGGGAGATGACATAAAATGGGGGCGGTATATACGGGGAGATGATATATACGGGGAGAGGACATATACTGGGGGACGATATATACGTGGAGATGATATATACTGGGGGACGGTATATACGGGGAGATGACATATACTGGGGGACGGTATATACGGGAAGATGATATATACGGGGAAATGATATATACTGGGGGACGGTATATACGGGGAGATGACATATACTGGGGGCGGTATATACGGGAAGATGACATATACTGGGAGACGGTATATACCGGGAGATGATATATACTGGGGAACAGTATATACGGGGAGATGACATATACTGGGGTACAGTATATACGGGGAGATGACATATACTGGGGGGCGGAATATACGGGGAGATGACATATACTGGGGGCGGTATATACGGGGAGATGATATATACTGGGGGTGCTATATACGGGGAGATGACATATACTGGGGGGCGGTATATACGGGGGAGATGACATATACTGGGGGGCGGTATATATGGGGAGATTACATATACTGGGGGACGGTATATACGGGAAGATGATATATATGGGGAGATGATATATACTGGGGGCGGTATATACGCGAGATGACATATACTGGGGCGCGGTATATACGGGGAGATGATATATACTAGGGGGCAGTATATATACGGGGAGATGACATATACTGGGGGCGGTATATAAGGGGAGATGATATATACTGGGGGTGGTATATACGGGGAGATGACATATACTGGGGGGCGGTATATACGGGGAGATGACATATACTGGGGGCGGTATATATGGGGAGATTACATATACTGGGGGACGGTATATACGGGAAGATGATATATATAGGAAGATGATATATACGGGGAGATGATATATACTGGGGGTGGTATATACGCGAGATGACATATACTGGGGCGCGGTATATACGGGGAGATGATATATACTGGGGGGCAGTATATATACGGGGAGATGAAATATACTGGGGACAGTATATACGGGGAGATGATATATACGGGGAGATGACATATACTGGGGGGCGGTATATACGGGGAGATGACATACTGGGGGGCGGTATATACGGGGAGATGACATACTGGGGCGGTATATACAGGGAGATGACATATACTGGGGGGCAGTATATACGGGGAGATTACATATACTGGGGGCGGTATATACGGGAAGATGCTATATATGGGCAGATGACATATACTGGGGGGCGGTATATACAGGGAGATGACATATACTGGGGAGCGGTATATACGGGGAGATGACATATACTGGGGGCGAATATACGGGGAGATGACATATACTGGGGGCGGTATATACGGGGAGATGATATTTACGGGCAGATGATTTATACTGAGGGGCGATATATACGGGAAGATGATATATACGGGGAGATGACATATACTGGGGGGGGAATATACAGGTAGATGATACATACGAGGAGAAGACATATACTGGGGGGCGGTATATACGGAGAGATGATATATACTGGGTGGCGCTATATATGGGGAGATGACATATACTGGGGGACAGTATATACGGGAAGATGATATATACAGGGAGATGACATATACTGGGGGGCGGTATATACGGGGAGATGACATATACGAGGTGATGATATATATGGGGAGATGCCATATACTGGGGGGCAGGATATACGGGGAGATGATATATATGGGAAGATGATATATACGGGGAGATGACATATACTGGGGGGCGGTATATACGGGGAGATGACATATACTGGGGGTGGTATATACGGGGAGATGACATATACTGGGGGGCGGTATATACGGGAAGATGATCTATACTGGGGTGGTATATACGGGGAGATGACATACTGGGGGGCGGTATATACGGGGAGATGACATATACTGGGGGGCAGTATATACGGCGAGATGACATATACTGGGGGGCGGTATATACGGCGAGATGACATATACTGGGGGGCAGTATATACGGGGAGATGACATATACTGGGGGGCGGAATATACGGGGAGATGACATATACTGGGGGCGGTATATAAACGGGGAGATGACATATACTGGGGGTGGTATATACGGGGAGATGACATATACTGGGGGCAATACATACGAGGAGATGACATATACTGGGGGCGGTATATACGGGAGATGACATATACTGGGGGTGGTATATACGGGAGATGACATATACTGGGGGCGGTATATAAACGGGAGATGACATATACTGGGGGCGGTATATACGGGAGATGACATATACTGGGGTGGTATATACGGGGAGATGACATATACTGGGGGTGGTATATACGGGAGATGACATATACTGGGGGCGGCATATACGGGGAGATGACATATACTGGGGGCGGTATATACGGGAGATGACATATACTGGGGCGGTATATACGGGAAGATGATATATACTGGGGTGGTATATACGGGAGATGACATATACTGGGGCGGTATATACGGGAGATGACATATACTGGGGGCGGTATATACGGGAGATGACATATACTGGAGGCGGTATTTACGGGGAGATGACATATACTGGGGGCAGTATATACGTGGAGATGACATATACTGGGGGGCGGTATATACGGGGAGATGACATATACTGGGGGACAGTATATACTGAGGAGATGACATATACTGGGGGGCGGTATATACGGGGAGATGACATATACGGGGAGATGCCATATACTGGGGGGCGGTATATACGGGGAGATGATATATACGGGAAGATGATATATACGGGGAGATGACATATACTGGGGGGCGGTATATACGGCGAGATGACATATACTGGGGGCGGTATATACGGCGAGATAACATATATTTGGGGGCGGTATATACGGCGAGATGACATATACTGGGGGGCAATATATACGGGGAGATGACATATACTGGGAGGCGGTATATACGGGGAGATGACATATACTGGGGGGCGGTATATACGGGGAGATGACATATACTGGGGGGCGGTATATATGGCGAGATGACTTATACTGGGGGGCGGTATATACGGGAAGATGATATATATGGGGAGATGACATATACTGGGGGCGGTATATACGGGGAGATGACATATACTGGGGGGCGGTATATACGGGGAGATGACATATACTGGGGGGCGGTATATACGGGGAGATAACATATTCTGGGGGCGGTATATACGGGAAGATGATATATACTGGGGGCGGTATATACGGGGGAGATGACATATACTGGGGGGCGGTATATTCGGCAAGATGACATATACTGGGGGCGGTATATACGGGGAGATGACATATACTGGAGGGCGGTATATACGGGAAGATGATATATACTGGGGGCGGTATATACGGGGAGATGACATATACTGGGGGGCGGTATATGGTATATACGGGGAGATGACATATACTGGGGGCGGTATATACAGGGAGATGATATATACTGGGGGGCGGTATATACGGGGAGATGACATATACTGGGGGCGGTATATACAGGGAGATGATATATACTGGGGGGCGGTATATACGGCGAGATGACATATACTGGGGGGCAGTATATACGGGGAGATGACATACTGGGGGGCGGAATATACGGGGAGATGACATATACTGGGGGTGGTATATACGGGGAGATGACATATACTGGGGGGCAATACATACGAGGAGATGATATATACGGGGAGATGACATATACTGGGGGCGGTATATACGGGAGATGACATATACTGGGGCGGTATATACGGGAGATGACATATACTGGGGGGCGGTATATACGGGGAGATGACATATACTGGGGGGCGGTATATATGGGAAGATGATATATACTGGGGGTGGTATATACGGGGAGATGACATATACTGGGGGGCGGTATATATGGGGAGATGACATATACTGGGGGCGGTATATATGGGGAGATGACATATACTGGGGGCGGTATATACTGGGAGATGACATATACTGGGGCGGTATATACGGGAGATGACATACTGAGGGCAGTATATACGGGAGATGACATATACTGGGGGCGGTATATATGGGGAGATGACATATACTGGGGGACAGTATATACTGAGGAGATGACATATACTGGGGGGCGGTATATACGGGGAGATGACATATACGGGGAGATGCCATATACTGGGGGGCGGTATATACGGGGAGATGATATATACGGGGAGATGACATATACTGGGGGGCGGAATATACGGGGAGATGACATATACCGGGGGGCGGTATATATGGCGAGATGACTTATACTGGGGGGCGATATATATGGGGAGATGACATATACTGGGGGACAGTATATACGGCAAGATGACATATACTGGGGGGCGGTATATACGGGGAGATGACATATACTGGAGGGCGGTATATACGGGGAGATGACTTATACTGGAGGGCGGTATACACGGGAAGATGACATATACTGGGGGGCGGTATATACGGGGAGATGACATATACTGGAGGGCGGTATACACGGGAAGATGATATATACTGGGGGCGGGATATACGGGGAGATGAAATATACTGGGAGCGGTATATACGGGGAGATGACATATACTGGGGGTCAGTATATACGGGAAGATGATATATATGGGGAGATGACATATACTGGGGGGCGGTATATACGGCGAGATGACATATACTGGGGGGCGGTATATAGGGCGAGATGACATATACTGGGGGGCAGTATATACGGGAAGATGACATATACTGGTGGTGATATATACGGGGAGATGACATATACTGGGGGGCGGTATATACGGGGGGGAGATGACATATACTGGGGGCGGTATATATGGGGAGATGACATATACTGGGGGTCAGTATATACGGGAAGATGATATATACTGGGGGCGGTATATACGGGGAGATGATATATACGGGGAGATGACATATACTGGGGGCGGTATATACTGGGAGATGATATATACGGGAGATGACATATACTGGGGGCGGTATATACTGGGAGAAAATATATACTGGGAGATGACATATACTGGGGCGGTATATTTGGGGAGATGATATATACGGGGAGATGACATATACTGGGGCGGTATATACGGGAGATGATATATACGGGAGATGACATATACTGGGGCGGTATATACGGGAGATGACATATACTGGGGGCGGTATATACGGGGAGATGACATATACTGGGGGACGGTATATACGGGGAGATGATATATACGGGAGATGACATATACTGGGGCGGTATATACGGGAGATGATATATACGGGGAGATGACATATACTGGGGCGGTATATACGGGAGATGATATATACGGGAGATGACATATACTGGGGGCAATATATACGAGGAGATGATATATACGGGAGATGACATATACTGGGGGCGGTATATACGGGAGATGATATATACGGGAGATGACATATACTGGGGGCGGTATATACGGGGAGATGACATATACTGGGGGCGGTATATACGGGAGATAACATATTCTGGGGCGGTATATACGGGAAGATGATATATACTGGGGCGGTATATACGGGGAGATGACATATACTGGGGGCGGTATATACGGAGAGATGACATATACTGGGGACGATATATACGGGAGATGACATATACTGGGGGCGGTATATACGGCGAGATGACATATACTGGGGCGTATATCGGGGAGATGACATATACTGGGGGCGGTATATACGGGAGATGACATATACTGGGGCGGTATATACGGGAGATGACATATACTGAGGGCGGTATATACGGGGAGATGACATATACTGGGGGCGGTATATACGGGAGATGACATATACTGAGGCGATATATCGGGAGATGATATATACGGGAGATGACATATACTGGGGGCGGTATATACGGGGAGATGACATATACTTGGGGCGGAATATACGGCGAGATGACATATACTGGGGGCAGTATATACGGGAGATGACATATACTGAGGGCGGTATATACGGGAGATGATATATACTGGGGCGGTATATACGGGGAGATGATATATACTGGGGGCGGTATATACGGGAAGATGATATATACTGGGGGTCAGTATATACGGGAAGATGATATATACTGGGGGGCAATATATACGGGGAGATGATATATACGGGGAGATGACATATACTGGGGGGCGGTATATACGGGGAGATGACATATACTGGGGGGCGGTATATACGGGGAGATGAGTTATACTGGGGGCGGTATATACGGGGAGATGACATATACTGGGAGACGGTATATACGGGGAGATGACATATACTGGGGGCGGTATATACGGGAGATGACTTATACTGGGGGCGGTATATACTGGGAGATGACATATACTGGGGGAGGTATATACGGGGAGATGATATATACGGCGAGATGACATATACTGGGGGGCGGTATATACGGGGAGATGACATATACTGGGGGCGATATATACGGGGAGATGACATATACGGGAAGATGACATATACTGGGGGACGGTATATACGGGAAGATGATATATACGGGGGGAGATGACATATACGGGGAGATGACATATACTGGGGGCGGTATATACGGGGAGATGATATATACGGGGAGATGATATATACGGGGAGATGACATATTCTGGGGGGCAGTATATACGGGAAGATGACATATACTGGGGGCGGTATATACGGGAGATGACATATACTGGGGGCGGTATATACGGGGGAGATGACATATACTGGGGCGGTATATATGGGGAGATGACATATACTGGGGGTCAGTATATACGGGAAGATGATATATACTGGTGGTGGTATATACGGGGAGATGATATATACGGAGATGATATATACGGGAGATGACATATACTGGGGGCAATATATACGAGGAGATGATATATACGGGAGATGACATATACTGGGGGCGGTATATACGGGAGATGATATATACGGGAGATGACATATACTGGGGGCGGTATATACGGGAGATGACATATACTGGGGGGCGGTATATACGGGAGATAACATATTCTGGGGGCGGTATATACGGGAAGATGATATATACTGGGGCGGTATATACGGGGAGATGACATATACTGGGGGCGGTATATATGGCGAGATGACATATACTGAGGGCGGTATATACGAGCGAGATGACATATACTGGGGGGCAATATATACGGGGAGATGATATATACGGGGGAGATGACATATACTGGGGGACGGTATATACGGGGAGATGACATATACTGGGGGCGGTATATACGGGGGAGATGACATATACTGGGGGCGGTATATACGGGGAGATGACATATACTGGGGACGGTATATACGGGGAGATGACATATACTGGGGGCGGTATATACGGGGAGATGACATATACTGGGGGCGGAATATACGGGGAGATGATATATACGGGGAAATGACATATACTGGGGGCGGTATATACGGGAGATGATATATACGGGGAGATGACATATACTGGGGCGGTATATACGGGGAGATGACATATACTGGGGGAGGTATATACGGGGAGATGATATATACGGGGAGATGATATATACTGGGGGGCGGTATATACGGGGAGATGACATATACTGGGGGCGGTATATACGGGGAGATGATATATACGGGGAGATGAGATATACGGGGGGAGATGACATATACTGGGGGCGGTATATACGGGGAGATGATATATACGGGGAGATGACATACGGGAAGATGATATATACGGGGGGAGATGACATATACTGGGGGACGGTATATACGGGGAGATGACATATACGGGGAGATGACATATACTGGGGGCGGTATATACGGGGAGATGATATATACGGGGAGATGACATATACGGGGGGAGATGACATATACTGGGGGCGGTATATACGGGAGATGATATATACTGGAAGATGATATATACGGGGAGATGATATATACTGGGGGACGGTATATACGGGGAGATGACATATACGGGGAGATGACATATACTGGGGGCGGTATATACGGGGAGATGATATATACGGGGAGATGATATATACGGGGAGATGACATATTCTGGGGGGCAGTATATACGGGAAGATGACATATACTGGTGGTGGTATATACGGGGAGATGATATATACGGGGAGATGACATATACTGGGGGGCGGTATATACGGGGGGGAGATGACATATACTGGGGGGCGGTATATATGGGGAGATGACATATACTGGGGGTCAGTATATACGGGAAGATGATATATACTGGTGGTGGTATATACGGGGAGATGATATATACGGGGAGATGATATATACGGGGAGATGACATATACTGGGGGGCAATATATACGAGGAGATGATATATACGGGGAGATGACATATACTGGGGGGCGGTATATACGGGGAGATGATATATACGGGGAGATGACATATACTGGGGGGCGGTATATACGGGGAGATGACATATACTGGGGGGCGGTATATACGGGGAGATAACATATTCTGGGGGCGGTATATACGGGAAGATGATATATACTGGGGGCGGTATATACGGGGGAGATGACATATACTCGGGGGCGGTATATATGGCGAGATGACATATACTCGGGGGCGGTATATACGGCGAGATGACATATACTGGGGGGCAATATATACGGGGAGATGATATATACGGGAGATGACATATACTGGGGGACGGTATATACGGGGAGATGACATATACTGGGGCGGTATATACGGGGAGATGACATATACTGGGGGCGGTATATACGGGAGATGACATATACTGGGGACGGTATATACGGGGAGATGATATATACGGGAGATGACATATACTGGGGACGGTATATACGGGGAGATGACATATACTGGGGGCGGTATATACGGGGAGATGACATATACTGGGGGCGGAATATACGGGAGATGATATATACGGGAAATGACATATACTGGGGCGGTATATACGGGAGATGATATATACGGGAGATGACATATACTGAGGGCGGTATATACGGGAGATGACATATACTGGGGGAGGTATATACGGGGAGATGATATATATGGGGAGATGATATATACTGGGGGCGGTATATACGGGGAGATGACATATACTGGGGGCGGTATATACGGGAGATGATATATACTGGGGAGATGACATATACTGGGAGATGATATATACGGAGATGATATACTGGGAGATGATATATACGGGGAGATGACATATACTGGGGGACGGTATATACTGGGAGATGACATATACGGGAAGATGACATATACTGGGGGCGGTATATACGGGAGATGATATATACAGGAGATGAGTATATACGGGGAGATGACATATACTGGGGCGGTATATACGGGGAGATGATATATACGGGAGATGACATATACTGGAAGATGATATATACGGGGAGATGACATATACTGGGGACGGTATATACGGGAGATGACATATACGGAAGATTAAATATACGGGGAGATGACATATACTGGGGGCGGTATATACGGGGAGATGATATATACTGGGAGATGACATATACGGGAAGATGAAATATACTGGGGACGGTATATACGGGGAGATGATATATACTGGGAGATGACATATACGGAAGATGATATATACGGGGAGATGACATATACTGGGGACGGTATATACGGGGAGATGACATATACTGGAAGATGATATATACTGGGGAGATGACATATACTGGGGCGGATATCGGAGATGATATACGGGGAGATGACATATACTGGGAAGATGATATATACGGGGAGATGACATATACTGGGGGACGGTATATACGGGGAGATGACATATACTGGGGGCGGTATATACGGGGGAGATGACATATACTGGGGGGCAATATATACGGGGAGATGATATATACGGCGAGATGACATATACTGGGGGACGGTATATACGGGGAGATGACATATACTGGGGGCGGTATATACGGGGAGATGATATATACTGGGAGCGGTATATACGGGGAGATGACATATACTGGGGACAGTATATACGGGGAGATGACATATACTGGAGGCGGTATATACGGGGAGATGACATATACTGGGGCGGTATATACTGGGAGATGATATATACGGGGAGATGACATATACTGGGGGCGGTATATACGGGGAGATGACATATACTGGGGGGCGGTATATACGGGAGATGACATATACTGGGGCGGTATATACGGGAGATGATATATACGGGAGATGACATATACTGGGGGCGGTATATACGGGGAGATGACATATACTGGGGACGGTATATACGGGAGATGACATATACTGGGGGCGGTATATACGGGAGATGACATATACTGGGGGCGGTATATACGGGGAGATGACATATACTGGGGGCGGTATATACGGGAGATGACATATACTGGGGGCGGTATATACGGGGAGATGACATATACTGGGGGGAGGTATATACGGGGAGATGATATATACGGGGAGATGATATATACGGGGAGATGACATATACTGGGGGGAGGTATATACGGGGAGATAATATATACGGGGAGATGACATATACTGGGGGCGGTATATACGGGGAGATGACATATACTGGGGGCGGTATATACGGGAGATGATATATACGGGAGATGACATATACTGGGGGACGGTATATACGGGGAGATGATATATACGGGGAGATGACATATACTGGAGGCGGTATATACGGGAGATGATATATACGGGAGATGACATATACTGGGGGCGGTATATACGGGGAGATGATATATACTGGGGGAGATATATACGGGGAGATGACATATACTGGGAGCGGTATATACTGGGAGATGACATATACTGGGAGACGGTATATACGGGAGATGACATATACTGGGGCGGTATATACGGGGAGATGACATATACTGGGAGCGGTATATACGGGAGATGACATATACTGGGGGCAGTATATACGGGGAGATGACATATACTGGGGGCGGTATATACGGGAGATGATATATACTGGGAGATGATATATACGGGGAGATGACATATACTGGGGACAGTATATACGGGGAGATGACATATACTGGGGCGGTATATACGGGGAGATGACATATACTGGGAGGCGGTATATACGGGGAGATGACATATACTGGGGGACGGTATATACGGGAGATGACATATACTGGGGGACGGTATATACGGGGAGATGACATATACTGGGGGACGGTATATACGGGGAGATGACATATACTGAGAGGCGGTATATACGGGGAGATGACATATACTGGGGGCGGTATATACGGGAGATGACATATACTGGGAGATGATATATACTGGGAGATGATATATACTGGGAGATGATATATACGGGAGATGACATATACTGGGGGCGGTATATACGGGGAGATGACATATACTGGGGGCGGTATATACGGGAGATGACATATACTGGGGCGGTATATACTGGGAGATGATATATACGGGAGATGACATATACTGGGGACGGTATATACGGGGAGATGATATATACGGGAGATGACATATACTGGGGCGGTATATACGGGGAGATGATATATACTGGGGAGATGACATATACTGGGAGCGGTATATACGGGAGATGATATATACTGGGATGACATATACTGGGAGATGACATATACTGGGAGATGATATATACGGGGAGATGACATATACTGGGGACGGTATATACGGGGAGATGACATATACTGGAGGCGGTATATACGGGGAGATGACATATACTGGGGGCGGTATATACGGGAGATGACATATACTGGGGGCAGTATATACTGGGAGATGACATATACTGGGGAGCGGTATATACGGGAGATGATATATACTGGGAGATGACATATACTGGGGGCATGATATATACTGGGAGATGATATATACTGGGAGATGACATATACTGGGGCGGTATATACGGGGAGATGACATATACTGGGGGCGGTATATACGGGGAGATGACATATACTGGGGGACGGGAGTATATACGGGGAGATGACATATACTGGGGCGGTATATACGGGGAGATGACATATACTGAGGGGTATATACGGAGATATATACGGGGAGATGACATATACTGGGGGCGGTATATACGGGGAGATGACATATACTGGGGACGGTATATACGGGAGATGATATATACGGGAGATGACATATACTGGGGGCGGTATATACGGGGAGATGACATATACTGGGGGCGGTATATACGGGGAGATGACATATACTGGGGACGATATATACTGAGAGGTGATATATACGGGAGATGACATATACTGGGGGCGGTATATACGGGAGATGACATATACTGGGGGCGGTATATACTGGGAGATGATATATACGGGAGATGACATATACTGGGGGCGGTATATACGGGAGATGATATATACTGGGAGATGACATATACTGGGGCGGTATATACTGGGGAGATGACATATACTGGGGACGGTATATACGGGGAGATGACATATACTGGAGGCGGTATATACGGGGAGATGATATATACTGGGAGATGACATATACTGGGGACGGTATATACTAGGGGAGATGACATATACTGGGGGCGGTATATACGGGAGATGACATATACTGAGGCGGTATATACGGGGAGATGACATATACTGGAGGCGGTATATACTGGGAGATGATATATACGGGGAGATGACATATACTGGGGGCGGTATATACGGGAGATGATATATACTGGGGAGATGACATATACTGGGGCGGTATATACGGGAGATGACATATACTGGAGGCGGTATATACTGGGAGATGACATATACTGGGGCGGTATATACGGGAGATGATATATACGGGGAGATGACATATACTGAGGCGGTATATACGGGAGATGACATATACTGGAGGCGGTATATACGGGGAGATGACATATACTGGGGAGATGACATATACTGAGGGAGATGATATATACGGGGAGATGACATATACTGGGAGCGGTATATACGGGAGATGACATATACTGGGAGATGGTATATACTGGGAGATGACATATACTGGGAGACGGTATATACGGGGAGATGACATATACTGGGGGCGGTATATACGGGGAGATGATATATACGGGAGATGACATATACTGGGGCGGTATATACGGGGAGATGACATATACTGGGGCGGTATATACGGGGAGATGACATATACTTGGAGCGGTATATACGGGGAGATGATATATACTGGGAGATGACATATACTGGGGCGGTATATACGGGAGATGACATATACTGGGGCGGTATATACGGGAAGATGATATATACGGGGAGATGACATATACTGGGGGGCGGTATATACGGGAAGATGATATATACGGGGAGATGATATATACGGGGAGATGACATATACTGGGGGCGGTATATAGGGGGAGATGACATATACTGGGGGCGGTATATACGGGGAGATGATATATACGGGGAGATGACATATACTGGGGGCGGTATATACGGCGAGATGACATATACTGGGGGGCGGTATATACGGGGAGATGACATATACTGGGGGCGGTATATACGGGGAGATGACATATACTGGGGGCGGTATATACAGGGAGATGATATATACGAGGAGATGACATATACTGGGGGCGGTATATGCAAGGGGATGATCAATACAGGGGGGGGGGTCAAGGGTGTAGTGACACGGTGATAAGCCCCACCCCCTCCGCGGACCACGTGACTTCTGCTGGACAACCCTTTTTCCCTGGTACCTGGACTTTTTCGCCAGATCTCAGGCTCCGGTTCCCGGTCCAGGCAGCCATGGAAGATTGCACATGCGCAGAGACGCGGTCAGCGGCCATCTTTATTTGGGGCGGAAGTTATCTGCATTTCCGACTGTGGCGCCATGTTAGATGATGCGGAAGTGCTGTTTCCGACATCCTAACTGCTGCTTGATGATGTACCTTGCCCTTCCCTCCGAGCTCCATATTTGATCCGGGCAGGGGCCTCCCTTCTATTGGCTGAATCGTTTTCAAGACTCAAAATGGATGTTGTGTAGTAGACAGAGGGGTGTGTCCCGGATGTGTGACGTCACTACCGCTTAGGGTTCTCATTTCCATCTAATATAACTTGAGGTAAAGGGGTGTAGTTCGGGCCTGGCCTGTGACGTCAGGGCTTTCATCATATTTGCCGTTTCTAATTAAGAATTATTTTTCTGTCACATTTAATGTAGTATTTAAAAAACAAATGTTTCTGAACCGTGTGGCCAGTGTGGAGTGGTGTGGCCCTATGTAGGAGCCCAGTGTGGAGTGATGTGGCCCTATGTAGGAGTCCAGTGTGGAGTGGAGTGGCCCTATGTAGGAGCCCAGTGTGGAGTGGTGTGGCCCTATGTAGGAGCCCAGAGTGGAGTGGTGTGGCCCTATGTAGGAGCCCAGTGTGGAGTGGTGTGGCCCTATGTAGGAGCCCAGTGTGGAGTGGTGTGGCCCTATGCAGGAGCCCAGTGTGGAGTGGAGTGGCCCTATGTAGGAGCCCAGTGTGGAGTGGTGTGGCCCTATGTAGGAGCCCAGAGTGGAGTGGTGTGGCCCTATGTAGGAGCCCAGTGTGGAGTGGTGTGGCCCTATGTAGGAGCCCAGTGTGGAGTGGAGTGGCCCTATGCAGGAGCCCAGTGTGGAGTGGTGTGGCCCTATGTAGGAGCCCAGTGTGGAGTGATGTGGCCCTATGTAGGAGCCCAGTGTGGAGTGATGTGGCCCTATGTAGGAGTCCAGTGTGGAGTGGTGTGGCTCTATGTAGGAGCCCAGTGTGGAGTGGTGTGGCCCTATGTAGGAGCCCAGAGTGGAGTGGTGTGGCCCTATGTAGGAGCCCAGTGTGGAGTGGTGTGGCCCTATGTAGGAGTCCAGTGTGGAGTGGTGTGGCCCTATGTAGGAGTCCAGTGTGGAGTGGAGTGGCCCTATGTAGGAGCCCAGTGTGGAGTGGTGTGGCCCTATGTAGGAGCCCAGTGTGGAGTGGTGTGGCCCTATGTAGGAGCCCAGTGTGGAGTGGTGTGGCCCTATGTAGGAGCCCAGTGTGGAGTGGAGTGGCCCTATGCAGGAGCCCAGTGTGGAGTGCTTTGGCCCTATGTAGGAGCCCAGTGTGGAGTGATGTGGCCCTATGTAGGAGCCCAGTGTGGAGTGGTGTGGCCCTATGTAGGAGCCCAGTGTGGAGTGGTGTGGCCCTATGTAGGAGCCCAGTGTGGAGTGGTGTGGCCCTATGTAGGAGCCCAGAGTGGAGTGGTGTGGCCCTATGTAGGAGCCCAGTGTGGAGTGGCTTGGCCCTATGTAGGAGCCCAGTGTGGAGTGATGTGGCCCTATGTAGGAGCCCAGTGTGGATTGGAGTGGCCCTATGTAGGAGCCCAGTGTGGAGTGGTGTGGCCCTATGTAGGAGCCCAGTGTGGAGTGATGTGGCCCTATGTAGGAGCCCAGTGTGGATTGGAGTGGCCCTATGTAGGAGCCCAGTGTGGAGTGGTGTGGCCCTATGTAGGAGCCCAGTGTGGAGTGGTGTGGCTCTATGTAGGAGCCCAGTGTGGAGTGGTGTGGCCCTATGTAGGAACCCAGAGTGGAGTGGTGTGGCCCTATGTAGGAGCCCAGTGTGGAGTGGAGTGGCCCTATGTAGGAGCCCAGTGTGGAGTGGTGTGGCCCTATGTAGGAGCCCAGTGTGGAGTGATGTGGCCCTATGTAGGAGCCCAGTGTGGAGTGGTGTGGCCCTATGTAGGAGCCCAGTGTGGAGTGGATGTGGCCCTATGTAGGAGCCCAGTGTGGAGTGGTGTGGCCCTATGGAGGAACCCAGTGTGGAGTGGTGTGGCCCTATGGAGGAACCCAGTGTGGAGTGGTGTTGCCCTATGTAGGAGCCCAGTGTGAAGTGGTGTGGCCCTATGGAGGAGCCCAGTGTGGAGTGGTGTGGCCCTATGCAGGAGCCCAGTGTGGAGTGCTGTGGCCCTATGTAGGAGCCCAGTGTGGAGTAGTGTGGCCCTATGTAGGAGCCCAGTGTGGAGTGGTGTGGCCCTATGTAGGAGCCCAGTGTGGAGTGGTGTGGCCCAATCTAGGAGCCCAGTGTGGAGTGGAGTGGCCCTATGTAGGAGCCCAGTGTGGAGTGGTGTGGCCCTATGTAGGAGCCCAGTGTGGAGTGGTGTGGCCCTATGGAGGAGCCCAGTGTGGAGTGGTGTAGCCCTATGTAGGAGCCAAGTGTGGAGTGATGTGGCCCTATGGAAGAGCCCAGTGTGGAGTAGTGTGGCCCTATGTAGGAGCCCAGTGTGGAGTGGTGTGGCCCTATGGAGGAGCCCAGTGTGGAGTGGTGTAGCCCTATGTAGGAGCCAAGTGTGGAGTGGTGTGGCCCTATGTAGGAGCCCAGTGTGGAGTGGTGTGGCCCTATGGAGGAGCCCAGTGTGGAGTGGTGTGGCTCTATGTAGGAGCCCAGTGTGGAGTGGTGTGGCCCTATGTAGGAGCCCAGTGTGGAGTGCTTTGGCCCTATGTAGGAGCCCAGTGTGGAGTGGTGTGGCCCTATGTAGGAGCCCAGTGTGGAGTGGTGTGGCCCTATGGAGGAGCCCAGTGTGGAGTGGTGTAGCCCTATGTAGGAGCCAAGTGTGGAGTGATGTGGCCCTATGGAAGAGCCCAGTGTGGAGTAGTGTGGCCCTATGTAGGAGCCCAGTGTGGAGTGGTGTGGCCCTATGGAGGAGCCCAGTGTGGAGTGGTGTAGCCCTATGTAGGAGCCCAGTGTGGAGTGGTGTGGCCCTATTACTATAAAAGGTAATAAAACTATATAACGATTAGACTTCAGGGGCAGGTCCTCTAAAAGGTAATAGAACTATATAACGATTAGACTTCAGGGGCAGGTCCTCTAAAAGGTAATAGAACTATATAACGATTAGACTTCAGGGGCAGGTCCTCTAAAAGGTAATAGAACTATATAACGATTAGACTTCAGGGGCAGGTCCTCTAAAAGGTAATAGAACTATATAACGATTAGACTTCAGGGGCAGGTCCTCTAAAAGGTAATAGAACTGTATAACGATTAGACTTCAGGGGCAGGTCCTCTAAAAGGTAATAGAACTATATAACGATTAGACTTCAGGGGCAGGTCCTCTAAAAGGTAATAGAACTGTATAACGATTAGACTTCAGGGGCAGGTCCTCTAAAAGGTAATAGAACTATATAACGATTAGACTTCAGGGGCAGGTCCTCTAAAAGGTAATAGAACTGTATAACGATTAGACTTCAGGGGCAGGTCCTCTAAAAGGTAATAGAACTATATAACGATTAGACTTCAGGGGCAGGTCCTCTAAAGGTAATAGAACTATATAACGATTAGACTTCAGGGGCAGGTCCTCTAAAAGGTAATAGAACTATATAACGATTAGACTTCAGGGGCAGGTCCTCTAAAAGGTAATAGAACTGTATAACGATTAGACTTCAGGGGCAGGTCCTCTAAAAGGTAATAGAACTGTATAACGATTAGACTTCAGGGGCAGGTCCTCTAAATGGTAATAGAACTGTATAACGATTAGACTTCAGGGGCAGGTCCTCTAAAGGTAATAGAACTATATAACGATTAGACTTCAGGGGCAGGTCCTCTAAAAGGTAATAGAACTGTATAACGATTAGACTTCAGGGGCAGGTCCCCTAAAAGGTAATAGTACTGTATAACGATTAGACTTCAGGGGCAGGTCCCCTAAAAGGTAATAGAACTATATAACGATTAGACTTCAGGGGCAGGTCCCCTAAAAGGTAATAGAACTATATAACGATTAGACTTCAGGGGCAGGTCCCCTAAAAGGTAATAGAACTATATAATGATTAGACTTCAGGGGCAGGTCCTCTAAATGGTAATAGAACTGTATAACGATTAGACTTCAGGGGCAGGTCCTCTAAAAGGTAATAGAACTATATAACGATTAGACTTCAGGGGTAGGTCCTCTAAAAGGTAATAGAACTATATAACGATTAGACTTCTGTGGCAGGTCCCCTAAATGGTAATAGAACTGTATAACGATTAGACTTCAGGGGCAGGTCCCCTAAAAGGTAATAGTACTGTATAACGATTAGACTTCAGGGGCAGGTCCTCTAAATGGTAATAGAACTGTATAACGATTAGACTTCAGGGGCAGGTCCTCTAAAAGGTAATAGAACTGTATAACGATTAGACTTCAGGGGTAGGTCCTCTAAAAGGTAATAGAACTATATAACGATTAGACTTCAGGGGCAGGTCCTCTAAAGGTAATAGAACTATATAACGATTAGACTTCAGGGGCAGGTCCTCTAAAAGGTAATAGAACTATATAACGATTAGACTTCAGTGGCAGGTCCTCTAAAAGGTAATAGAACTGTATAACGATTAGACTTCAGGGGCAGGTCCCCTAAAAGGTAATAGAACTATAGAACGATTAGACTTCAGGGGCAGGTCCTCTAAAAGGTAATAGAACTATATAATGATTAGACTTCAGGGGCAGGTCCTCTAAAGGTAATAGAACTGTATAACGATTAGACTTCAGGGGCAGGTCCTCTAAAAGGTAATAGAACTATATAACGATTAGACTTCAGGGGCAGGTCCTCTAAAGGTAATAGAACTATATAACGATTAGACTTCAGGGGCAGGTCCTCTAAAAGGTAATAGAACTATATAACGATTAGACTTCAGGGGCAGGTCCTCTAAAAGGTAATAGAACTGTATAACGATTAGACTTCAGGGGCAGGTCCTCTAAAGGTAATAGAACTGTATAACGATTAGACTTCAGGGGCAGGTCCTCTAAAAGGTAATAGAACTATATAACGATTAGACTTCAGGGGCAGGTCCTCTAAAGGTAATAGAACTATATAACGATTAGACTTCAGGGGCAGGTCCTCTAAAGGTAATAGAACTGTATAACGATTAGACTTCAGGGGCAGGTCCTCTAAAGGTAATAGAACTATATAACGATTAGACTTCAGGGGCAGGTCCTCTAAAAGGTAATAGAACTATATAACGATTAGACTTCAGGGGCAGGTCCTCTAAAAGGTAATAGAACTATATAACGATTAGACTTCAGGGGCAGGTCCTCTAAAGGTAATAGAACTATATAACGATTAGACTTCAGGGGCAGGTCCTCTAAAAGGTAATAGAACTATATAACGATTAGACTTCAGGGGCAGGTCCTCTAAAGGTAATAGAACTGTATAACGATTAGACTTCAGGGGCAGGTCCTCTAAAGGTAATAGAACTATATAACGATTAGACTTCAGGGGCAGGTCCTCTAAAAGGTAATAGAACTGTATAACGATTAGACTTCAGGGGCAGGTCCTCTAAAAGGTAATAGAACTATATAACGATTAGACTTCAGGGGCAGGTCCTCTAAAGGTAATAGAACTATATAACGATTAGACTTCAGGGGCAGGTCCTCTAAAAGGTAATAGAACTGTATAACGATTAGACTTCAGGGGCAGGTCCTCTAAAAGGTAATAGAACTATATAACGATTAGACTTCAGGGGCAGGTCCTCTAAAGGTAATAGAACTATATAACGATTAGACTTCAGGGGCAGGTCCTCTAAAAGGTAATAGAACTATATAACGATTAGACTTCAGGGGCAGGTCCTCTAAAAGGTAATAGAACTATATAACGATTAGACTTCAGGGGCAGGTCCTCTAAAAGGTAATAGAACTGTATAACGATTAGACTTCAGGGGCAGGTCCTCTAAAGGTAATAGAACTATATAACGATTAGACTTCAGGGGCAGGTCCTCTAAAAGGTAATAGAACTATATAACGATTAGACTTCAGGGGCAGGTCCTCTAAAAGGTAATAGAACTATATAACGATTAGACTTCAGGGGCAGGTCCTCTAAAAGGTAATAGAACTGTATAACGATTAGACTTCAGGGGCAGGTCCTCTAAAAGGTAATAGAACTGTATAACGATTAGACTTCAGGGGCAGGTCCTCTAAAAGGTAATAGAACTGTATAACGATTAGACTTCAGGGGCAGGTCCTCTAAAAGGTAATAGAACTATATAACGATTAGACTTCAGGGGCAGGTCCTCTAAAGGTAATAGAACTGTATAACGATTAGACTTCAGGGGCAGGTCCTCTAAAAGGTAATAGAACTATATAACGATTAGACTTCAGGGGCAGGTCCTCTAAAGGTAATAGAACTATATAACGATTAGACTTCAGGGGCAGGTCCTCTAAAGGTAATAGAACTGTATAACGATTAGACTTCAGGGGCAGGTCCTCTAAAAGGTAATAGAACTATATAACGATTAGACTTCAGGGGCAGGTCCTCTAAAAGGTAATAGAACTATATAACGATTAGACTTCAGGGGCAGGTCCTCTAAAGGTAATAGAACTATATAACGATTAGACTTCAGGGGCAGGTCCTCTAAAAGGTAATAGAACTATATAACGATTAGACTTCAGGGGCAGGTCCTCTAAAGGTAATAGAACTATATAACGATTAGACTTCAGGGGCAGGTCCTCTAAAAGGTAATAGAACTGTATAACGATTAGACTTCAGGGGCAGGTCCTCTAAAAGGTAATAGAACTGTATAACGATTAGACTTCAGGGGCAGGTCCTCTAAAAGGTAATAGAACTGTATAACGATTAGACTTCAGGGGCAGGTCCTCTAAAAGGTAATAGAACTATATAACGATTAGACTTCAGGGGCAGGTCCTCTAAAGGTAATAGAACTATATAACGATTAGACTTCAGGGGCAGGTCCTCTAAAGGTAATAGAACTATATAACGATTAGACTTCAGGGGCAGGTCCTCTAAAAGGTAATAGAACTGTATAACGATTAGACTTCAGGGGCAGGTCCTCTAAAAGGTAATAGAACTATATAACGATTAGACTTCAGGGGCAGGTCCTCTAAAAGGTAATAGAACTATATAACGATTAGACTTCAGGGGCAGGTCCTCTAAAAGGTAATAGAACTATATAACGATTAGACTTCAGGGGCAGGTCCTCTAAAAGGTAATAGAACTATATAACGATTAGACTTCAGGGGCAGGTCCTCTAAAAGGTAATAGAACTATATAACGATTAGACTTCAGGGGCAGGTCCTCTAAAAGGTAATAGAACTATATAACGATTAGACTTCAGGGGCAGGTCCTCTAAAAGGTAATAGAACTATATAACGATTAGACTTCAGGGGCAGGTCCTCTAAAAGGTAATAGAACTGTATAACGATTAGACTTCAGGGGCAGGTCCTCTAAAGGTAATAGAACTATATAACGATTAGACTTCAGGGGCAGGTCCTCTAAAGGTAATAGAACTATATAACGATTAGACTTCAGGGGCAGGTCCTCTAAAGGTAATAGAACTATATAACGATTAGACTTCAGGGGCAGGTCCCTAAAAGGTAATAGAACTATATAACGATTAGACTTCAGGGGCAGGTCCTCTAAAAGGTAATAGAACTGTATAACGATTAGACTTCAGGGGCAGGTCCTCTAAAAGGTAATAGAACTATATAACGATTAGACTTCAGGGGCAGGTCCTCTAAAAGGTAATAGAACTATATAACGATTAGACTTCAGGGGCAGGTCCTCTAAAGGTAATAGAACTATATAACGATTAGACTTCAGGGGCAGGTCCTCTAAAAGGTAATAGAACTATATAACGATTAGACTTCAGGGGCAGGTCCTCTAAAGGTAATAGAACTGTATAACGATTAGACTTCAGGGGCAGGTCCTCTAAAGGTAATAGAACTATATAACGATTAGACTTCAGGGGCAGGTCCTCTAAAGGTAATAGAACTGTATAACGATTAGACTTCAGGGGCAGGTCCTCTAAAAGGTAATAGAACTATATAACGATTAGACTTCAGGGGCAGGTCCTCTAAAAGGTAATAGAACTGTATAACGATTAGACTTCAGGGGCAGGTCCTCTAAAGGTAATAGAACTATATAACGATTAGACTTCAGGGGCAGGTCCCCTAAAGGTAATAGAACTATATAACGATTAGACTTCAGGGGCAGGTCCTCTAAAAGGTAATAGAACTATATAACGATTAGACTTCAGGGGCAGGTCCTCTAAAGGTAATAGAACTATATAACGATTAGACTTCAGGGGCAGGTCCTCTAAAAGGTAATAGAACTATATAACGATTAGACTTCAGGGGCAGGTCCTCTAAAAGGTAATAGAACTGTATAACGATTAGACTTCAGGGGCAGGTCCTCTAAAGGTAATAGAACTATATAACGATTAGACTTCAGGGCAGGTCCTCTAAAAGGTAATAGAACTATATAACGATTAGACTTCAGGGCAGGTCCTCTAAAGGTAATAGAACTGTATAACGATTAGACTTCAGGGGCAGGTCCTCTAAAAGGTAATAGAACTATATAACGATTAGACTTCAGGGGCAGGTCCTCTAAAGGTAATAGAACTGTATAACGATTAGACTTCAGGGGCAGGTCCTCTAAAGGTAATAGAACTATATAACGATTAGACTTCAGGGGCAGGTCCTCTAAAAGGTAATAGAACTGTATAACGATTAGACTTCAGGGGCAGGTCCTCTAAAAGGTAATAGAACTGTATAACGATTAGACTTCAGGGGCAGGTCCTCTAAAAGGTAATAGAACTATATAACGATTAGACTTCAGGGGCAGGTCCTCTAAAAGGTAATAGAACTATATAACGATTAGACTTCAGGGGCAGGTCCTCTAAAAGGTAATAGAACTGTATAACGATTAGACTTCAGGGGCAGGTCCCCTAAAAGGTAATAGAACTGTATAACGATTAGACTTCAGGGGCAGGTCCGCTAAAAGGTAATAGAACTATATAACGATTAGACTTCAGGGGCAGGTCCTCTAAAAGGTAATAGAACTATATAACGATTAGACTTCAGGGGCAGGTCCCCTAAAAGGTAATAGAACTATATAACGATTAGACTTCAGGGGCAGGTCCTCTAAAAGGTAATAGTACTGTATAACGATTAGACTTCAGGGGCAGGTCCCCTAAAAGGTAATAGAACTATATAACGATTAGACTTCAGGGGCAGGTCCTCTAAAAGGTAATAGAACTGTATAACGATTACGCTTTATTTTTTGGTAAAAGGTCCTCTTTAAACGTCCGTTTTTAGTGTATTTTTGCCGTTGTTTTATGAGTCGCCTGTGCCGGCTGCCTTCTCACTCCTTGCCTGAGCTAAGGTTCCTAGCTTTCCAGTGAAGGTGTGCTATTCTGTCTGCCCATGTACCATCTTTATACCGGTTTACTTACTCTGATAGTCTGCTACCTGCCCTGACCTTAGCCTGTCCACCTTACTGACTCTGATAGTCTGCCGCCTGCCCTGACCTTAGCCTGTCCACCTTACTGACTCTGATAGTCTGCCCTGACCTTAGCCTGTCCACCTTACTGACTCTGATAGTCTGTCGCCTTCCCTGACCTTAGCCTGTCCACCTTACTGACTCTGATAGTCTGCTACCTGCCCTGACCTTAGCCTGTCCACCTTACTGACTCTGATAGTCTGCTGCCTGCCCTGACCTTAGCCTGTCCACCTTACTGACTCTGATAGTCTGCCGCCTGCCCTGACCTTAGCCTGTCCACCTTACTGGCTCTGATAGTCTGCCGCCTGCCCTGACCTTAGCCTGTCCACCTTACTGACTCTGATAGTCTGCCGCCTGCCCCGACCTTAGCCTGTCCACCTTACTGACTCTGATAGTCTGCCGCCTGCCCTGACCTTAGCCTGTCCAACTTACTGACTCTGATAGTCTGCCGCCTGCCCTGACCTTAGCCTGTCCACCTTACTGACTCTGATAGTCTGCTGCCTGCCCTGACCTTAGCCTGTCCACCTTACTGACTCTGATAGTCTGCCGCCTGCCCCGACCTTAGCCTGTCCACCTTACTGACTCTGATAGTCTGCCGCCTGCCCCGACCTTAGCCTGTCCACCTTACTGACTCTGATAGTCTGCCCTGACCTTAGCCTGTCCACCTTACTGACTCTGATAGTCTGCCGCCTGCCCTGACCTTAGCCTGTCCACCTTACTGACTCTGATAGTCTGCTGCCTGCCCTGACCTTAGCCTGTCCACCTTACTGACTCTGATAGTCTGCCGCCTGCCCCGACCTTAGCCTGTCCACCTTACTGACTCTGATAGTCTGCTGCCTGCCCTGACCTTAGCCTGTCCACCTTACTGACTCTGATAGTCTGCCGCCTGCCCTGACCTTAGGGTGGGGCATCCCAGTATTTCACAATCAGAGGGGGCTGTCCTGGATCCAGTGCTTACCATCAGGACCGCTTCCTGAAGAAGCACCCTCTGGAGACATGTCCTACCTGGTGAGTCTACGATGGGGCATTAGGGACCTGAATCTGAGTTATTCGGTTATGATCTTATTCCTGTCCAGAAGTCTCTCAGTTTTCCGCACTCCCAGATCATATGGAGCGTTGCCGCTTCAGTTTCTCTACAGCGTGGACAGAAGGAGCGGAGCCCAATGTGAAACAGGAATTTAGCGGTTGTGTATACCCTACGCATCAGGTAAGGTTGGGACTCACTAAGCGTAAGAGCAGAACGTCACCCCATTGTTCTGGGCAGATTGTGCCTAGGTCTTGTTCCCATTTACTTTTAACTGGCAGGGGTCCTGAAGAGGTGCATTGGGCAAATAGAGCGTTATACAGTCTGGATATCAGCCCCCTAGAAGTGCCTCCCTGTAACATCGCAGTACCATGGGGGCGGGGGGCGGATATTTGTATGGGATCTTGGAATTGCGCCTGGAGGGCATGTGGTAACTGTAAATATTGGAAAAACATGGTTCTGGGCATCCCAAATTCCTCCCAGCAGGATAGGGTTAGAATACCTCTACCTTCCCAGGGAGAGAAGCCCTCCAACGTAAGCATCTCCGGGAGCTGCGGATTTCGCCGTAAACCCCACCACCCCAGCATCTCTTTGAATTTAGACCACAGTCTTGGGATCAGCGAGATAGTCGGGCACTTCCCAGTATGCTGTATTGCGCCCTCTCCATCTCCGCCACCGCAATTGGGAGTTTCTGTTTTGTGATGACAGAGGCAATCCGGGCTGAGGGCCCCCTCTATGTATTTTGCCCCACCCTCTAAAATGCTGCAGCTGTGCAGAAATAGAGTACAAGCAGGGGTTTCGGGCTGCCATACCCCTCCTCTTTGCCCCTCTGCAGCGTTTCCAAACGTATTCTGGGCTGTTTTCTTCTGCAGATCAGGGAGCGGAATCTACTCTGTGCCCCGTAGAAGATACGCTGTGGAATCCATATTGAGGAGATGTGCAGTCTATAGAGTATCTGGGGCATCAGAATCATTTCAACTACATCTACCGATTACCGATAACGCCAGCGTGCACCAAGTGTTAGAGGGGCTCCACATTCCGTTTGACGCCATTACCACACCTAAGTGTTAGAAGTCACTGACAATCTGTAATTGGGTGTTGGGTGGTTCTTGGGCCGTGGTCCAGTCAAGCGGGAGGATTAACGACTAGTCCCAGTTAATAGCAAACTCATTAATGTCTGTCATAATGGAAGCAACAGAGAGCAGCCAGTTATCGGCATAGAGAAGTAAGTCATCAGCATAAAGGGACACTCTCTCCTCGTGGTCTCCCAATGGGAATCCCTTCCATTCAGTGGATGCTCGCAAACAGCAGGCCAGGGGCTCAATCACTATTGCAAATAGCAAAGGAGGCAATGGGCACCCCTGTCGTGTACCCCTATGGAGGGGGAACTGTGCAGAGATCATACCCTTTGCCCTAATTCTTGCTACCAGGCATCGATAAAGCAATTTGACCCAGGAGGTGAATGTTGCTCCAAAGCCCATAGCTGCCATCACCGACCACAAGTAGTCCCACTCTATGCTGTCAAAGGCTTTGGCAGCGTCTCAAGAGATCACCGCCCTACAGCCTTCCGTATCCATCGGCCTCTGCAAAGGTAAAAATAATCTACGAAGATTGATAGATGTACTTCTGTCAGGCATAAGACCCGATTGGTCCTCATGTATCAGGGACAGATTTACTTTGGTTGGCCAATACTTTAGCCAATATCTTCACGTCCGTTGTCAGAAGAGAGATGGGCCTATATGAATCAGGGATGGTCAGATCCCTATTGGGCATCGGTACAACCACCACTATCGCTTCCCTCATGGATGCCGGCGAAATACCCAAGTTCAAAGCTTTGTTAAATGTTTCTAAGGGTCGGCGAAGGAGTTGGTCTGGATATTTGTTATAAAACTCTGCCGGCAATCCCTCCGAACCGGGGCCTTATCATTGGGAAAGGAGGCGACGGCTGTTTTAGGCTCTTCTAGATCTAAGGGTGTATCTAAATAGGAGGCATTTTCGGGCGATAACTTGGGCAGTGACCACCCATCCAGGTAAGTTTTGATATTATCAGGGGTGGAGGACATTTTTGAGGAGTATAGTTCCTTATAGAAACTATGAAATGCTCCAAGAATTTCCATGTCTTCAGTAGTAAGACGTCCCTCCCTGGTCTTTATGGAAGCTATCCTTGTCGGACCGTCTTGGGAGTGGGCTATCCTAGCTAAAAGACTACCCACGGTCTCCCCAGACTCAATATACCACTGATTGATAAAGAATCGTTAATTATCAGCTATTTGCAGCAAATGATCATTGAGCTTACGCTGCGCCTCCTTCCAGAGTGACTCAGTGGTTGGAGAAGGTGCTTCTACGTAAGCAGTCTCACTAGATCCCACCGCTTTTTAGATTGCCTCAGTGAGTGCCCTAGTTTTCCTCTGACGTCTCCTAATTCGCTGTATATTTAAGCCCCCCATATATGCTTTCGAGGTGTCCCAAACTGTCCCCAGAACCGCAGAGCCAACATTGGAGCTAATTAAGTCTAGTATCTGCTGTGAAAGAGCTTCTGCCTCATCCAGCAGTTCGAGCTTCCACAGGGAGGGGCTGATACCCCTTCCATCCCTGAGAGATAACGTGAGATGACGTCATTGGGGAATCGGCAGGTGAGATAACGTCATTGGGGAATCGGCAGGTGAGATAACGTCATTGGGGAATCGGCAGGTGAGATGACGTCATTGGGGAATCGGCAGGTGAGATGACGTCATTGGGGAATCGGCAGGTGAGAAGACATCATAGGGGGAATCGGCAGGTGAGATGACGTCATTGGGAAATCGGCAGGTGAGATGACATCATAGGGGGAATCGGCAGGTGAGATGACGTCATTGGGGAATCGGCAGGTGAGATGACGTCATTGGGGAATCGGCAGGTGAGATAACGTCATTGAGGAATCGGCAGGTGAGATGACGTCATTGGGGAATCGGCAGGTGAGATGACGTCATTGGGGAATCGGCAGGTGAGATGACGTCATTGGGGAATCGGCAGGTGAGATGACATCATTGGGGAATCGGCAGGTGAGATGACGTCATTGGGGAATCGGCAGGTGAGATGACGTCATTGGGGAATCGGCAGGTGAGATGACATCATAGGGGGAATCGGCAGGTGAGAAGACATCATAGGGGGAATCGGCAGGTGAGATGACATCATTAGGGAATCGGCAGGTGAGATGACGTCATTGGGAAATCGGCAGGTGAGATGACATCATTGAGGAATCGGCAGGTGAGATGACGTCATTGGGAAATCGGCAGGTGAGATGACATCATTGAGGAATCGGCAGGTGAGATGACGTCATTGGGGAATCGGCAGGTGAGATAACGTCATTGGGGAATCGGCAGGTGAGATGACGTCATTGGGGAATCGGCAGGTGAGATGACGTCATTGGGGAATCGGCAGGAGAGATGACGTCATTGGGGAATCGGCAGGAGAGATGACATCATTGGGTAATCGGCAGGTAAGATGACATCATTGGGTAATCGGCAGGTAAGATGACATCATTGGGGAATCGGCAGGTGAGATGACATCATTGGGAAATCGGCAGGAGAGATGACGTCATTGGGGAATCGGCAGGTGAGATGACGTCGTAGGGGGAATTGGCAGGTGAGATGACGTCATAGGGGGAATCGGCAGATGAGATGACGTCGTAGGGGGAATCGGCAGGTAAGATGACTGTTACGGTATAACCCGGTATAGTGAGGGTTTATACCGTTCGGTGGATTTCCTTGGCGAAGAGCACAGCAACCCACAACCACTGGAATCCACCAAACTGGAACCATACGAAGTCCTCCTCTCCTGGAACAGGCAAGAGAACGTTCTGAAGTAGCAATTCCCCCCAAGTACGAGACGAGGCTCCGTATTGATGGTTACACAGGAATCTCTTTATTGAGGGCTACCTGCCCGGTGTTTATGGTGGTCTCCCACCTGGTGGACACTCCCCTAGGGGACCAGAAGGAAGACTGCGACACAGGGGATACAGCAGCCAATCACACACAATGGGACAATAGGGACACACCCCCAGCATATCCCTCCCCTCTGCCTGTGATACAATTACCCTACACGGGTTACTGTAATCATCACAGGCCGGAGAATACACAATGTCTTCTGTCCTGGAGACAACCGAGGAGTTATTCCATTATCTCTCAGGACAAAGGGAAATCGCCGATACACACGTGGGGACAATAGGACAGACATCACTATTCAATATACAATGTCCCCCCCTTTACAGTACACAGACATTTAACATATCCCCAGATGACATGAATTAGACTAGGGGTTCAAACGTTTAGCCTGGGCTGATGAGAGGGACCATAATCCTGGGGCAAGAGGCTGGCAATCTGTCCCCTCCAAAACCCAGTGGCGAGGTTAGTTTCGCCACAATGACGTCATAGGGGGAATCGGCAGGTAAGATGACATCATTGGGGAATCGACAGGTGAGATGACATCATAGGGGAATCGACAGGTGAGATGACGTCATAGGGGAATCGACAGGTGAGATGACATCATTGGAGAATCGGCAGGTGAGATGACGTCATAGGGGGAATCGACAGGTGAGATGACGTCATAGGGGAATCGGCAGGTGAGATGACGTCATAGGGGAATCGGCAGGTGAGATGACGTCATTGGGGAATCGGCAGGTGAGATGACGTCATTAGGGAATAGGCAGGTGAGATGACATCATTGGGGAATCGGCAGGAGAGATGACGTCATTGGGGAATCTGCAGGTGAGATGACGTCATTGGGGAATCGGCAAGTGAGATGACGTCATTGGGGAATCGGCAGGTGAGATGACATCATAGGGGGAATCGGCAGGTGACATGACGTCATAGGGGGAATCGGCAGGAGAGATGACGCCTGTAACCACCTCCTGATGTGACCTCATTTTGATGTAACCACCTCCTAATGTCACCTAACTGTGATGTAACCACCTCCTGATGTCACCTAACTGTGATGTAACCACCTCCTGATGTCACCTAACTGTGATGTGACCACCTCCTGATGTCACCTCACTGCGATGTGACCACCTCCTGATGTCACCTCACTGTGATGTGACCACCTCCTGATGTCACCTAACTGTGATGTGACCACCTCCTGATGTCACCTCACTGTGGTGTGACCACCTCCTGATGTCACCTCACTGTGATGTAACCACCTCCTGATGTCACCTCACTGTGATGTAACCACCTCCTGATGTCACCTCACTGTGATGTGACCACCTCCTGATGTCACCTCACTGTGATGTGACCACCTCCTGATGTCACCTCACTGTGATGTAACCACCTCCTGATGTCACCTCACTGTGATGTAACCACCTCCTGATGTCACCTCACTGTGATGTAACCACCTCCTGATGTCACCTCCTGTGATGTAACCACCTCCTGATGTCACCTCACTGTGATGTAACCACCTCCTGATGTCACCTCACTGTGATGTGACCACCTCCTGATGTCACCACCTCCTGATGTCACCTCACTGTGATGTAACCACCTCCTGATGTCACCTCACTGTGATGTAACCACCTCCTGATGTCACCTCTCTGTGATGTAACCACCTCCTGATGTCACCACCTCCTGATGTCACCTCACTGCTGATGTAACCACCTCCTGATGTCACCTCTGTGATGTAACCACCTCCTGATGTCACCTCACTGTGATGTGACCACCTCCTGATGTCACCTCACTGTGATGTGACCACCTCCTGATGTCACCTCACTGTGATGTGACCACCTCCTGATGTCACCTCACTGTGATGTGACCACCTCCTGATGTCACCTCACTGTGATGTGACCACCTCCTGATGTCACCTCACTGTGATGTAACCACCTCCTGATGTCACCTCACTGTGATGTAACCACCTCCTGATGTCACCTCTCTGTGATGTAACCACCTCCTGATGTCACCCCTCTGTGATGTAACCACCTCCTGATGTCACCCCTCTGTGATGTAACCACCTCCTGATGTCACCCCTCTGTGATGTAACCACCTCCTGATGTCACCTCACTGTGATGTAACCACCTCCTGATGTCACCTCTCTGTGATGTAACCACCTCCTGATGTCACCCCTCTGTGATGTAACCACCTCCTGATGTCACCTCACTGTGATGTAACCACCTCCTGATGTCACCTCTCTGTGATGTAACCACCTCCTGATGTCACCACCTCCTGATGTCACCTCACTGCGATGTAACCACCTCCTGATGTCACCTCACTGTGATGTGACCACCTCCTGCTGTCACCACCTCCTGATGTCACCTCACTGTGGTGTGACCACCTCCTGATGTCACCTCACTGTGGTGTAACCACCTCCTGATGTCACCTCTCTGTGATGTAACCACCTCCTGATGTCACCTCTCTGTGATGTAACCACCTCCTGATGTCACCTCTCTGTGATGTAACCACCTCCTGATGTCACCTCACTGTGATGTAACCACCTCCTGATGTCACCCCTCTGTGATGTAACCACCTCCTGATGTCACCTCACTGTGATGTAACCACCTCCTGATGTCACCTCACTGTGATGTAACCACCTCCTGATGTCACCCCTCTGTGATATAACCACCTCCTGATGTCACCTCACTGTGACGTAACCACCTCCTGATGTCACCTCACTGTGATGTAACCACCTCCTGATGTCACCTCACTGTGGTGTAACCACCTCCTGATGTCACCTCACTGTGATGTAACCACCTCCTGATGTCACCCCTCTGTGATGTAACCACCTCCTGATGTCACCCCTCTGTGATGTAACCACCTCCTGATGTCACCTCTCTGTGATGTAACCACCTCCTGATGTCACCTCTCTGTGATGTAACCCCCTCCTGATGTCACCTCACTGTGGTGTAACCACTTCCTGATGTCACCTCTCTGTGGTGTAACCACCTCCTGATGTCACCTCTCTGTGGTGTAACCCCCTCCTGATGTCACCTCACTGTGATGTAACCACCTCCTGTTGTCACCACCTCCTGATGTCACCACCACCTGATGTCACCACCTCCTGATGTAACCACCTCCTAATGTCACCTCACTGTGATGTGACCACCTCCTGATGTCACCTCACTGTGATGTGACCACCTCCTGATGTCACCACCTCCTGATGTCACCTCACTGTGATGTAACCACCTCCTGTTGTCACCTCTCTGTGATGAAACCACCTCCTGATGTCACCTCACTGCGATGTGACCACCTCCTGATGTCACCTCCTGATGTCACCTCACTGTGATGTGACCACTTCCTGATGTCACCACCTCCTGATGTCACCTCACTGTGATGTAACCACCTCCTGATGTCACCTCACTGTGATGTGACCACCTCCTGATGTCACCTCACTGTGATGTGACCACCTCCTGATGTCACCTCTCTGTGATGTGACCACCTCCTGATGTCACCTCACTGTGATGTAACCACCTCCTGATGTCACCTCTCTGTGATGTAACCACCTCCTGATGTCACCTCTCTGTGATGTAACCACCTCCTGATGTCACCACCTCCTGATGTCACCTCACTGCGATGTAACCACCTCCTGATGTCACCTCACTGTGATGTGACCACCTCCTGATGTCACCTCACTGTGATGTGACCACCTCCTGATGTCATCACCTCCTGATGTCACCTCACTGCGATGTGACCACCTCCTGATGTCACCACCTCCTGATGTCACCTCACTGCGATGTGACCACCTCCTGATGTCACCACCTCCTGATGTCACCTCTCTGTGATGTAACCACCTCCTGATGTCACCTCACTGCGATGTGACCACCTCCTGATGTCACCTCTCTGTGATGTAACCACCTCCTGATGTCACCTCTCTGTGATGTAACCACCTCCTGATGTCACCTCTCTGTGATGTAACCACCTCCTGATGTCACCTCTCTGTGATGTAACCACCTCCTGATGTCACCTCTCTGTGATGTAACCCCCTCCTGATGTCACCTCACTGTGATGTGACCACCTCCTGATGTCACCTCACTGTGATGTGACCACCTCCTGATGTCATCACCTCCTGATGTCACCTCACTGCGATGTGACCACCTCCTGATGTCACCACCTCCTGATGTCACCTCACTGTGGTGTAACCACCTCCTGATGTCACCTCACTGCGATGTGACCACCTCCTGATGTCACCACCTCCTGATGTCACCTCTCTGTGATGTAACCACCTCCTGATGTCACCACCTCCTGATGTCACCTCACTGCGATGTAACCACCTCCTGATGTCACCCCTCTGTGATGTAACCACCTCCTGATGTCACCTCACTGTGATGTGACCACCTCCTGATGTCACCTCTCTGTGATGTGACCACCTCCTGATGTCATCACCTCCTGATGTCACCTCACTGCGATGTGACCACCTCCTGATGTCACCACCTCCTGATGTCACCTCACTGCGATGTGACCACCTCCTGATGTCACCACCTCCTGATGTCACCTCTCTGTGATGTAACCACCTCCTGATGTCACCTCACTGCGATGTGACCACCTCCTGATGTCACCTCTCTGTGATGTAACCACCTCCTGATGTCACCTCTCTGTGATGTAACCACCTCCTGATGTCACCTCTCTGTGGTGTAACCACCTCCTGATGTCACCCCTCTGTGGTGTAACCACCTCCTGATGTCACCCCTCTGTGATGTAACCACCTCCTGATGTCACCTCTCTGTGATGTAACCACCTCCTGATGTCACCTCACTGTGATGTAACCACCTCCTGATTTCACCTCTCTGTGATGTAACCACCTCCTGATGTCACCACCTCCTGATGTCACCTCACTGCGATGTAACCACCTCCTGATGTCACCTCACTGCGATGTAACCACCTCCTGATGTCACCCCTCTGTGATGTAACCACCTCCTGATGTCACCTCACTGTGATGTGACCACCTCCTGATGTCACCTCACTGTGATGTGACCACCTCCTGATGTCACCTCACTGTGATGTGACCACCTCCTGATGTCACCTCACTGCGATGTGACCACCTCCTGATGTCACCACCTCCTGATGTCACCTCTCTGTGATGTAACCACCTCCTGATGTCACCTCTCTGTGATGTAACCACCTCCTGATGTCACCCCTCTGTGATGTAACCACCTCCTGATGTCACCTCTCTGTGATGTAACCACCTCCTGATGTCACCACCTCCTGATGTCACCTCCGTGATGTAACCACCTCCTGATGTCACCTCTGTGATGTAACCACCTCCTGATGTCACCTCTCTGTGATGTAACCACCTCCTGATGTCACCTCTCTGTGATGTAACCACCTCCTGATGTCACCACCTCCTGATGTCACCCCTCTGTGATGTAACCACCTCCTGATGTCACCTCACTGTGATGTCACCACCTCCTGATGTCACCTCTCTGTGATGTGACCACCTCCTGATGTCACCTCTCTGTGATGTAACCCCCTCCTGATGTCACCTCACTGTGATGTAACCACCTCCTGATGTCACCTCTCTGTGATGTAACCACCTCCTGATGTCACCTAACTGTGATGTAACCACCTCCTGATGTCACCTCACTGTGATGTAACCACCTCCTGATGTCACCTCTCTGTGATGTTACCCCTCCTGATGTCACCTCACTGTGGTGTAACCACCTCCTGATGTCACCTCTCTGTGATGTAACCACCTTCCTGATGTCACCTCTCTGTGATGTAACCCCCTCCTGATGTCACCTCACTGTGGTGTAACCACCTCCTGATGTCACCTCTCTGTGATGTAACCACCTCCTGATGTCACCTCACTGTGATGTGACCACCTCCTGATGTCACCTCTCTGTGGTGTAACCACCTCCTGATGTCACCTCACTGTGGTGTAACCACCTCCTGATGTCACCTCTCTGTGGTGTAACCACCTCCTGATGTCACCTCACTGTGGTGTAACCACCTCCTGATGTCACCTCTCTGTGATGTAACCCCCTCCTGATGTCACCTCACTGTGGTGTAACCACCTCCTGATGTCACCTCACTGCGATGTCACCACCTCCTGATGTCACCTCACTGCGATGTAACCACCTCCTGATGTCACCTCACTGCGATGTCACCACCTCCTGATGTCACCTCTCTGTGATGTAACCACCTCCTGATGTCACCTCACTGCGATGTCACCACCTCCTGATGTCACCTCACTGCGATGTGACCACCTCCTGATGTCACCCCTCTGTGATGTAACCACCTCCTGATGTCACCTCTCTGTGATGTAACCACCTCCTGATGTCACCTCTCTGTGATGTAACCCCCTCCTGATGTCACCTCACTGTGGTGTAACCACCTCCTGATGTCACCTCTCTGTGATGTAACCCCCTCCTGATGTCACCTCTCTGTGGTGTAACCACCTCCTGATGTCACCTCTCTGTGATGTAACCACCTCCTGATGTCACCTCACTGTGATGTAACCACCTCCTGATGTCACCTCACTGTGATGTAACCACCTCCTGATGTCACCTCTCTGTGGTGTAACCACCTCCTGATGTCACCTCTCTGTGATGTAACCACCTCCTGATGTCACCTCACTGTGATGTAACCACCTCCTGATGTCACCTCACTGTGATGTAACCACCTCCTGATGTCACCTCACTGTAATGTAACCACCTCCTGATGTCACCTCTCTGTGATGTAACCACCCCCTGATGTCACCTCACTGTGATGTAACCACCTCCTGATGTCACCTCACTGTGATGTAACCACCTCCTGATGTCACCTCTCTGTGATGTAACCACCTCCTGATGTCACCTCACTGTGATGTAACCACCTCCTGATGTCACCTCACTGTGATGTAACCACCTCCTGATGTCACCTCACTGTGATGTAACCACCTCCTGATGTCACCCCTCTGTGATGTGACCACCTCCTGATGTCACCTCTCTGTGATGTGACCACCTCCTGATGTCACCTCACTGTGATGTAACCACCTCCTGATGTCACCTCACTGCGATGTGACCACCTCCTGATGTCACCACCTCCTGATGTCACCTCACTGCGATGTGACCACCTCCTGATGTCACCACCTCCTGATGTCACCTCTCTGTGATGTAACCACCTCCTGATGTCACCACCTCCTGATGTCACCTCACTGCGATGTGACCACCTCCTGATGTCACCACCTCCTGATGTCACCTCTCTGTGGTGTAACCACCTCCTGATGTCACCTCTCTGTGATGTAACCACCTCCTGATGTCACCTCTCTGTGATGTAACCACCTCCTGATGTCACCTCCTGATGTCACCACCACCTGATGTCACCTCACTGTGATGTGAACTCCTGTAACCAGTATCACTGGAGATGTGGAGGATGAGGATGTTCCTCGGTGAATAGTGCGTATTTGACATCATGGGGGGTGGAGGATTTCACGAATTGTGCTCTGTTTCCTCACATTTCCCTTTATAACACATGGACAGGTGCTGATACAACATAAGTACATACATGTTACATGTGGACAGTTCTGGGTTTCTGGAGGATGATTGTACTCCGCTAGGATGCTTGTATAAATGACTCCAGTGGGAGGTGAACCTTAAAGCAATGACCGGCGCTGCTGATGACACTTGCCCTGTTCATCTGCCAAAGATGGTTGGCCAAGCCGTGGCATGCTCAGTCTGTTCCTATGGGGCACTTCTTTTGTGTAAGGTTCAGGTTCATGGTTGAATATGGGATGGAGACCATGCATTGTCTCTTTTTCTACAGTAAGTGGTCCATGAAGTTCTCCATAAGAGAGGGGCGTACAGCTGAACGGTCTGTGTGTTCTGCTACTGGCTGACTTCACTGTGAACCTCGGAGCCTGTGGAGCATTGTCTGCCTTAGTTGTGTCCATAACTTCATAGGAGTCCCCTATACAATATGTTTGCATACGCCTGACTGGGTTCTGACACTGTCGCTCCTTGGCCAGGGCCATAGCTGTGTCAAAGGAAACACTGGTGGCATTCCTCCAACTGGATCGTCTCTTTGGTGCAGAGTCAGTAGACGTCTCTGATGTGTCCAGATGATTGCTCTTTTCCATCTTCTGAGACCTCGTGTCTCTCTGTGCAGATGATGAGGAGCTTACTTGTATCTTGCTTTTTAGTGCTGGGGGTAGCTTGGTGAACTGTGGTTTTGGGGGCACAACAGGAACAGATTTTGCTTGCTGGATTTTATTGGTGGTGGCCATCAGCTTCATGGCTACACTTCCAGTAGGATGCTTCCTCTCAGGGTGTCCAGGGACAATGCCATCCAACTCAGCAAGAGACTTAGAGACACGTGGTAGCCTCTGCCCTATCAGGTAGGCTTCCTTCTCTTCATTGGTTTTGACATGAGCTGTTTCTTCTTGCTGTAGAAAATCCTTCAGCTTTTCTTCTGGGTTTCCCATTTGGTCACATAGAGGATGGTCTCCTATAGCTTCTTCAGCTGATGAACACATACAAGGCTGAGGGTCATCATCAGAATGGCATTGACTATCAGTGGTGGACTCAAGGTCTTCGGCAGGTCTCCTTTCAGGGCAGTGATTCTGCCTCTTACTTGTCTTTACGTGTGTTAGTGAGGGAGTTATACTGGACATGCTCTTACCTCCATCATGTTGATCAGGATTTGTTTCCACTGAGTCGTCTTCATCTTCACAGTCACAATTCTCCAGTGTAGTCTTAGATAGGTTGATGTTTAGCTTTTGGACATGAGGTTGTTGGAATATCAGTGGTGCCTCCAGTATTCCTTCCTCCTCCCTGTGACATACATGATGCAGGTCTACTGTGCAGTCCATGTTATTCTCAGCTATGTCATGTGTAGGGGGCACGGAACAATCCTGGAATTCTTTACCTTTTATCATTTCCATGTCATCGTGGCCAAGTCTTTTATGTTGTATTCCTTCATGAGCTGACATGCCAGATCTGTTCTCTGCATGGAGGAGGTCCATGTTCTGCCCTTCTCTGGATCCTGGATCTAGTAGGGTTGTGTCCTCCTGTAAATCAGTGATCGGAGCGCATAGTTCTATATGTTCTGACACTTCTCTGGAGTCTGGATCTACTAGGGTTGTGTCCTCCTGTAAATCGGTGATCAGAGCGCATAGTTCTACATGTGCGGACTCTTCTCTGGAGTCTGGATCTACTAGGGTTGTGTCCTCCTGTAAATGAGTGATCGGCGCGCATAGTTCTACATGCTCGGACTCTTCTCTGGAGTCTGGATCTACTAGGGTTGTGTCCTCCTGTAAATCGGTGATCGGAGCGCAGAGTTCTACATGTTCGGACTCTTCTCTGGAGTCTTGATCTACTAGGGTTGTGTCCTCCTGTAAATGAGTGATCGGAGCGCATAGTTCTACATGTGCGGACTCTTCTCTGGAGTCTGGATCTACTAGGGTTGTGTCCTCCTGTAAATGAGTGATCGGAGCGCATAGTTCTACATGTGCGGACTCTTCTCTGGAGTCTGGATCTACTAGGGTTGTGTCCTCCTGTAAATGAGTGATCGGAGCGCAGAGTTCTACATGTTCGGACTCTTCTCTGGAGTCTGGATCTACTAGGGTTGTGTCCTCCTGTAAATGAGTGATCGGAGCGCATAGTTCTACATGTGCGGACTCTTCTCTGCAGTCTGGATCTACTAGGGTTGTGTCCTCCTGTAAATCGGTGATCGGAGCGCATAGTTCTACATGCTCGGACTCTTCTCTGGAGTCTGGATCTACTAGGGTTGTGTCCTCCTGTAAATCAGTGATCGGAGCGCATAGTTCTACATGTTTGGACTCTTCTCTGGACTCTGGATCTACTAGGGTTGTGTCCTCCTGTAAATTGGTGATCGGAGCGCATAGTTCTACATGTTCGGACTCTTCTCTGGACTCTGGATCTACTAGGGTTGTGTCCTCCTGTAAATGAGTGATCGGAGCGCATAGTTCTACATGTGCGGACTCTTCTCTGGAGTCTGGATCTACTAGGGTTGTGTCCTCTTGTAAATCGGTGATCGGAGCGCATAGTTCTACATGTGCGGACTCTTCTCTGCAGGCCTCCTTTGTAGCTCCATCATCTGAGTTACAGTGTTGACTGTGATGATCATTCTTCAGCATATCGTGTATCTCACTACTTGGTGTTTCTGTGCCCGTCAGTAAATGTGGATCTTTCTTTCTATAGGCCACATCCTGAAACCTTGGCTGATCCTCCTTTAAGCTCCCGTCTACTCGGTCTGTATTTGTGGGGAGATTCTCATGAAATATACACAGCTCCTTGTTCTCCAGGTTTATCTCTGGAGCCTGTGTTATTGGACTGAGGTCATCGTGAGCACTCAGATAAATGTCTTCCAAGCTCTCGTGCATCTGCCTCCAAAGTCCTTCCTCATCCACAAAGCCAGTGGGCATGAAATACATCTGCTCAGCTTCATCTTCTGTGCAAAGGTCATCTGGTGGAGGCTCCACGGAAAATTCCTCCATCTGAAATACAAAAATAAATAGGAATGTGGTTCTTGTAGACCAGTCGTATGGGTAGTATGCTCTATTTCTGTAGAGCTGGCATCCGGTGACAAATGTAATACCGTGATAACTCCTCAGAAGGTAGGACGATCCAGTGCTCAGATTGACCACCAGAGGTCAGCATGCCACAGAACAAGAGGGGTAGGTGTCAGGTTTTTTAAAGGGGTTTTGCAGTCTATTTGTTTTGATGGCCTATCCTCAGACCATCTCAATGGGGTTCAGACACCCTACACCCCTGCCAATCATCCGTTCTCTAGTAGCTCCATCCATTGAAGTAGAGCTGGTTACTGCAGCACTGGCACATTGGCTTCAATATCATAGTACCCACATCCTACTGACAATGGAGGAAGTGGCAGTTCTGGCTCCAGAGGAACTGCAGAACTGCTGGTCAAGGGAGGGGATGCAGGGTGTCCAGAGGAAAGGCCCTGAATATAAATGGACCGGATGACCACTTTAAGGTGACCTCAGTTTTCAGCTCAGGCAGCTGATTGTGACCTCATTGCCGTTTCTTTCATTTTGTCATATATCTTTTTATTGAAAGACCCCAAGATGTTCACAGGCCCCTCTGGGAAGTAATAATCCAGAACCAATCATGCTGTACAAAAAGAGCAACAACAGAGGATGCCACCAACATGACAGCACGTGGCGATCATGCTCCCAATGGCAGAGCTATAAGTTGGTTGGAAAAGAATAGACAATAGGAGAAATCTGGACGGGAGGAGAGAGAAGGTAGAAGGGAAAGTGAAGAGGAATAGCCAAGCACAAGCAGAATGAAATATCCCTGGCCACGCTGGCATAGGCAGATTCCGACATTCGTCACGTTTTGTAATTAGTCACATTGAAAGGTATGAGTGCAATATCAAGAGGCAAAATGAAAGGCAATGTAAGGACATAAACAATCTAAAAACCATAGTTCAATCAGTTTGAAATGAGATCTCCATTTCCTCTAGCCCAGGGTCTCTCAACTCCGGTCCTCGGGACCCACCTACCAGTCATGTTTTCAGGATTTCCTTAGTATTGAGCAGGTGATATAATTAGTGTTCATGCATCAGGACTTAGCACAGCTATTCATTTGGTGGGATATTCTCAAATCCTGACCGGTAGGTGGGTCCCGAGGACCGGAGTTGAGAAACCCTGCTCTAGTCTATCTGCCCATTCCTCTCATACCACACAGCAGGGGAAGGCTGGGGTGTCTCCAAAGTTGTAGAGGGTAAGGAGCTTTGCAGCTTGAACTGGATGGGTCACCAGATGTTTGGACGCCAAGTGTGGTCTGGAAACCAGAAGAGAAGAGCCTCTAGGGTCAGCTTAATTAAGAGAATGCCACCAATATGGAGACTATCTTCAATCCTGGCCCTGTAATTCTTGACCTCTAGGCAGTACCAGAAATGATGGCCTAGGGTTCCCTCATCAGAACCACATCTCCAACTACAGTTATTAAAAGAGACCTCCATTCATTTAAAAGCAGAAGGTGTGTTATGCCAGCGTGTAAGTTCTCGAGAACCCGTGAGAGTGTGTGTGGATTCAAGCCATATTAGACCACCTCTTATATAACTAGGGGGCCCTTATTCTGTAGGGGTGACAGAGAGCCATAGAGCAGATGTCATTTTGGAGGGACTGATGCGCCAACCAGTTATAATCTAGAGGAGTAGGAAGTTTCTGAATGAAAGTGTTACTCGTTAGGTGGAGGTCTATGTAAAAAATTCTGTTCCAAAAATGAGACCTGAATAGGAACGCCACAGCACCGCCAAACCGGGGAGCTGTCAACTTCATCAAGTCCTATGGGGAAATGGATAAGTCTAGCTAGCAGCAAAGGGGAAGGGGCGCTGAGCGTGGGACCCTCGGAAATGAGCTGCTGAATTCTTCGGGATGGCGTCAATACGTCTCTTTCTCGCTAGATTTCTTTTTCTATTTTCTTTAGCTCTCCTCTCTCTTTTTCTCTCCTTTTCTCTTTCTACTCTCTTCTCCCCTGTTCTTTTTCGCTATTTCTTTCTCTCTCCTCCTCTCTTTTCTCTCTTGATCGCTGTGTGTCGTTATTTTTCTTTTGCTCTCCTTTTCTCTCCTGTCTCTTTCTCTTTTTTTTCTCTCTCCTCTCTCCTTTTCTCTCTCTGCTTCTTCATCTTTTTCTTGCCTCCTCTCTAGCAGGTACTATAAGTAGATTTCTCAGCCCCTCCTCCACATGGCAGCAGCAGTGACGAGGCAGGTGCGGCCTCACCGGTGACACCACTGATGGGGTGACACCACCAGGAGATGAGCGCTTGCATGATGGAAGTGCTCATCTCCCTACATTCATCTGTATCGCCGTCTTGCAGCAGGGCGTGGGAGAGGCGTCTCCCTTCCCTGTTCCTCTGATAGGCTGCCGACACAAGGCCAGCGCAGGTGGCGCGATGACGTTGTCGCGCTGCCTGAGCCGTACTGCTCGGGACACAGGCCAGAAGAGGCCTTCATCGCATCGCTGCCATGGAGGTAAGTATAAGTGTTTTTGTTTTTTTCTGTGAGGCGCTGGGGGGTCATGCGGTGACACCATTTTCTACCGCACCGGGGGATACCAGCCCTAGCAACGGCACTGGGCAGCAGACAGTCGGAGCAGTTGGAATTGTAGTGTAAAGCATGAGGAACAGCGTGACCAACAGCCTGAGCCTCTGATGAGACAGGAAATGGCAGTCAGCTGCAGGTAGGTGGAGGGTGAGGAGGACTTGCCTTGTTCTCAGCCTGTAGTTCATACCCCAGCATCTCGCTGTCCACTGTGTTTTCTGGTGTTTTCTCTATGCTGGTGTCCTGGACGTCTAGGAAGGAGAAGGAGTCTTGGACCTCTAAAGAGATGCGGGCGTTCTCTGTCCCGGCCTCTTCTGCTGCTGCGGGGAAAATGTCAGAGATTACTACTACTGCCTGAGAGTTAGTAAGAGGAGCTCGCTGCTGAGAAGAAACATCTGGCCTGCTTCTACCAACCCTGGCTGGACTGTGATGTGACCCATGAAGCTGCCCTCATCATATTAGCTGGATATTTACCGTTTTCTTTCTCTGCCATTTGGCTCAGTGTCACTTTGTCTGTATCATCCGACTCTGCAGATAGGTTTCCTTCTAGCGAGAAGAAGTTCCCTGAGCTGCTTTGTGGAACCATTATGCTTAATCCTGGACACTCCATCCCTCTGGTCAAACGAGATAGATTGGATGTAATATGGAAGGGGAGTGTAACAGAGAAAGGTCCAGAGATGTGGACTCCAACACACTTCTCAGCCCGGCTTTGATTCGATTTAGAAGAACGGCCCGGTGGTTTTCCTGTTATCGCAGACCTTCCTGGTTTGGGGGTTGTGGGCTCTGACTTGGCTTGACCTTCTTCTTCACACTCTGCATTATTCTGCTCCCCAGAATCCAAGAATATAAACTCTACATTCTCTTCGTTGGATGGAGACCCAAGACTTTCCCTTCGAAGAGAGAGTTGATTTTTGGGAGATCGTAGTGCCACCCCACTCTGCCCCAAATCACTGCCTGTGAATGGAAGGGGACAAAAGCTTCAGCATTAAATGGAATACGTAGGGACAAAAGAAGACTTGGTACGAATATTTAGAAGGTTTAAAGTGATCATGACTCTTAGACAGAGTAGAAGACCTTAGTGCCTGAATGCAAGCCTGCCAATTTCCATAGACTGGTAAATGAAGACAGTTTTCTGTTGGGACTGGCAGGAAGTGCAACCATCTTAGTCATGTAGGGTGACGTCTTGATGCGGTCACTGTGATGCACTGGGCAGATATAGGTCTATGTTCTGCCTGCCCCATTGTTACTGATTTGGGTTGGTAAAACACGACACCATGCTGTCTGATCCTTGCACCAGTTTCGGGACCACCTTTCGGCATTTATTATTTTTATCAAAAACATTCACCAAAAACTGTCTAACATGGCGCCCAATCAAGCTGCAGAATAGGACTAGAGAAAAATATGGCACAAAGTTGTCGATAAAACCCCACAAGCGCAAATCGAGATCCTGACTGTCTCCCCCTCACACAGCTCTTTGCACATAAAAATAAAAAAAGTTATGGGGGTAAGAATATGGCAATGCAAAGAACAAAAATACTTTTTTAGAAATTTTTTTTTTTTATTTATTTTTTTCAGCATTAAAAATCAGAAAAACTATACATATGTGGTATCGCTGTAATCGTTCTGACCCGGAGAATGTAGAGAACAGGTCAGTTTTATCTAATAGGGAACGCTGTAATAACAAAACCCATAAAACTATATAAATGTGGTATCACTGTAATCGTACTGACCCGGAGAATGTAGAGAACAGGTCAGTTTTATCTCATAGAGAACGCTGTAAATACAAAACCCATAAACTATATAAATGTGGTATCTCTGTAATCGCACTGACCCGGAGAATGAAGGGAACAGGTCAGTTTTATCTCATAGGGAACGCTGTAAATACAAAACCCATAAAACTATATAAATGTGGTATCACTGTAATCGTACTGACCCGGAGAATGAAGAGAACAGGTCAGTTTTATCTCATAGGGAACGCTGTAATAACAAAACCCATAAAACTATATAAATGTGGTATCACTGTAATCGTACTGACCCGGAGAATGAAGAGAACAGATCAGTTTTATCTCGTAGGGAACGTTGTAAAAACAAAACCCATAAACTATATAAATGTGGTATCACTGTAATCGTACTGACCCGGAGAATGAAGAGAACAGGTCAGTTTTATCTCGTAGGGAACGTTGTAAAAACAAAACCCATAAACTATATAAATGTGGTATCACTGTAATCGTACTGACCCGGAGAATGTAGAGAACAGGTCAGTTTTATCTCATAGGGAACGCTGTAAAAACAAACCCATAAAACTATATAAATGTGGTATCACTGTAATCGTACTGACCCGGAGAATGAAGAACAGGTCAGTTTTATCTCATAGGGAATGCTGTAAAAACAAAACCCATAAAACTATATAAATGTGGTATCACTGTAATCGTACTGACCCGGAGAATGTAGAGAACAGGTCAGTTTTATCTCATAGGGAACACTGTAAATACAAAACCCATAAAACTATATAAATGTGGTATCACTGTAATCGTACTGACCCGGAGAATGAAGAGAACAGGTCAGTTTTATCTCATAGGGAACGCTGTAATAAAAAAAACCCCATAAAACTATATAAATGTGGTATCACTGTAATCGTACTGACCCGGAGAATGAAGGGAACAGGTCAGTTTTATCTCATAGGGAACGCTGTAAAAACAAAACCCATAAAACTATATAAATGTGGTATCACTGTAATCGTACTGACCCGGAGAATGAAGGGAACAGGTCAGTTTTATCTCATAGGGAACACTGTAATAACAAAACCCATAATACTATATAAATGTGGTATCACTGTAATCGTACTGACCCGGAGAATGAAGAGAACAGGTCAGTTTTATCTCATAGGGAACGCTGTAACAACAAACCCATAAAACTATATAAATGTGGTAACACTGTAATCGTACTGACCCGGAGAATGAAGGGAACAGGTCAGTTTTATCTCATAGGGAACGCTGTAAAAACAAATCCCATAAACTATATAAATGTGGTATCACTGTAATCGTACTGACCCGGAGAATGAAGGGAACAGGTCAGTTTTATCTCATAGGGAACGCTGTAATAACAAAACCCATAAAACTATATAAATGTGGTATCCCTGTAATCGTACTGACCCGGAGAATGAGGAGATCAGGTCAGTTTTATCTCATAGAGAACGCTGTAAATACAAAACCCATAAAACTATATAAATGTGGTATCTCTGTAATCGTACTGACCCGGAGAATGAAGAGAACAGGTCAGTTTTATCTCATAGGGAACGCTGTAATAAAAAAAACCATAAAACTATATAAATGTGGTATCTCTGTAATCGTACTGATCCGGAGAATGTAGAGAACAGGTCAGTTTTATCTCATAGAGAACGCTGTAAATACAAAACCCATAAAACTATATAAATGTGATATCACTGTAATCATACTGACCCGGAGAATGAAGAGAACAGGTCAGTTTTATCTCATAGGGAACGCTGTAATAACAAAACCCATAAAACTATATAAATGTGGTATCTCTGTAATCGTACTGACCCCGAGAATGAAGAGAACAGGTCAGTTTTATCTCATAGGGAACGCTGTAAAAACAAAACCCATAAAACTATATAAATGTGGTATCACTGTAATCGTACTGACCCGGAGAATGAAGAGAACAGGTCAGTTTTATCTCGTAGGGAACGTTGTAAAAACAAAACCCATAAAACTATATAAATGTGGTATCGCTGTAATCGTACTGACCCGGAGAATGTAGAGAACAGGTCAGTTTTATCTCATAGGGAACGCTGTAAAAACAAAACCCATAAAACTATATAAATGTGGTATCTCTGTAATCGTACTGACCCGGAGAATGAAGGGAATAGGTCAGTTTTATCTCATAGGGAACGCTGTAAAAACAAAAAACCCATAAAACTATATAAATATGGTATCACTGTAATCGTACTGACCCGGAGAATGAAGAGAACAGGTCAGTTTTATCTCATAGGGAACGCTGTAAATACAAAACCCATAAAACTATATAAATGTGGTATCACTGTAATCGTACTGACCCGGAGAATGAAGAGAACAGGTCAGTTTTATCTCATAGGGAACGCTGTAATAACAAAACCCATAAAACTATATAAATGTGGTATCTCTGTAATCGTACTGACCCGGAGAATGAGGAGAACAGGTCAGTTTTATCTCATAGAGAACGCTGTAAATACAAAACCCATAAAACTATATAAATGTGGTATCACTGTAATCGTACTGACCCGGAGAATGAAGAGAACAGGTCAGTTTTATCTCATAGGGAACGCTGTAATAACAAAACCCATAAAACTATATAAATGTGGTATCACTGTAATCGTACTGACCCGGAGAATGAAGAGAACAGGTCAGTTTTATCTCATAGGGAACGCTGTAAAAACAAAACCCATAAAACTATATAAATGTGGTATCACTGTAATCGTACTGACCCGGAGAATGAAGAGAACAGGTCAGTTTTATCTCATAGGGAACGCTGTAAAAACAAAAACCCATAAAACTATATAAATGTGGTATCACTGTAATCGTACTGACCCGGAGAATGAAGAGAACAGGTCAGTTTTATCTCATAGGGAACGCTGTAAAAACAAACCCATAAAACTATATAAATGTGGTATCACTGTAATCGTACTGACCCGGAGAATGAAGAGAACAGGTCAGTTTTATCTCATAGGGAATGCTGTAAAAACAAAACCCATAAAACTATATAAATGTGGTATCGCTGTAATCGTACTGACCCGGAGAATGTAGAGAACAGGTCAGTTTTATCTCATAGGGAACGCTGTAATAACAAAACCCATAAAACTATATAAATGTGGTATCTCTGTAATCGTACTGACCCGGAGAATGAAGAGAACAGGTCAGTTTTATCTCATAGGGAATGATGTAATAACAAACCCATAAAACTGTATAAATGTGGTATCACTGTAATCGTACTGACCCAGAGAATGAAGAGAACAGGTCAGTTTTATCTTATAGGGAACGCTGTAAATACAAACCTATAAAACTATATAAATGTGGTATCACTGTAATCGTACTGACCCAGAGAATGAAGAGAACAGGTCAGTTTTATCTTATAGGGAACGCTGTAAATACAACCCATAATACTATATAAATGTGGTATCAATGTAATCTTACTGACGCAGAGAATGAAGAGAACAGGTCAATTTTATCTCATAGGGAACGCTGTAATAACAAAACCCATAAAACGATATAAATGTGTTATCACTGTAATCGTACTGACCCGGAGAATGAAGAGAACAGGTCAATTTTATCTCATAGGGAACGCTGTAAATACAAAACCCATAAAACTATATAAATGTGGTATCTCTGTAATCGTACTGACCCGGAGAATGAAGGGAACAGGTCAGTTTTATCTCATAGGGAACGCTGTAATAACAAAACCCATAAAACTATATAAATGTGGTATCACTGTAATCGTACTGACCCGGAGAATGAAGAGAACAGATCAGTTTTTTCTCATAGGGAACGCTGTAATAACAAAACCCATAAAACTATATAAATGTGGTATCACTGTAATCGTACTGAACCGGAGAATGAAGATAACAGGTCAGTTTTATCTCATAGGGAACGTTGTAAATACAACCCATAAACTATATAAATGTGGTATCACTGTAATCGTACTGACCCGGAGAATGAAGAGAACAGGTCAGTTTTATCTCATAGGGAACGCTGTAATAACAAAACCCATAAAACTATATAAAATGGTATCTCTGTAATCATACTGACCCAGAGAATGTAGAGAACAGGTCAGTTTTATCTCATAGGGAACGCTGTAAATACAAACCCCATAAAACTGTATAAATGTGGTATCACTGTAATCGTACTGACCCTGAGAGTGAAGAGAACAGATCAGTTTTATCTCACAGGGAACGATGTAATAACAAAACCTATAAAACTATATAAATATGGTATCACTGTAATCGTACTGACGCAGAGAATGAAGAGAACAGGTCAGTTTTATCTCATAGGGAACGCTGTAATAACAAAACCAATAAAACTATATAAATGTGGTATCTCTGTAATCATACTGACCCGGAGAATGTAGAGAACAGGTCAGTTTTATCTCATAGGGAACGCTGTAAATACAAAACCCATAAAACTATATAAATGTGGTATCACTGTAATCGTACTGACCCTGAGAATGAAGGGAACAGGTCAGTTTTATCTCATAGGGAACGCTGTAAATACAAACCCATAAGACTATATAAATGTGGTATCACTGTAATCGTACTGACCCGGAGAATGAAGAGAACAGGTCAGTTTTATCTCATAGGGAACGCTGTAAAAACAAAACCCATAAAACTATATAAATGTGGTATCTCTGTAATCGTACTGACCCGGAGAATGAAGGGAATAGGTCAGTTTTATCTCATAGGGAACGCTGTAAAAACAAAAAACCCATAAAACTATATAAATATGGTATCACTGTAATCGTACTGACCCGGAGAATGAAGAGAACAGGTCAGTTTTATCTCATAGGGAACACTGTAAAAACAAAATCCATAAAACTATATAAATGTGGTATCACTGTAATCGTACTGACCCGGAGAATGAAGAGAACAGGTCAGTTTTATCTCATAGGGAATGGTGTAAAAACAAAAAACCCATAAAACTATATAAATGTGGTATCGCTGTAATCGTACTGACCCGGAGAATGTAGAGAACAGATCAGTTTTATCTCATAGGGAACGCTGTAATAACAAAACCCATAAAACTATATAAATGTGGTATCTCTGTAATCGTACTGACCCGGAGAATGAAGAGAACAGGTCAGTTTTATCTCATAGGGAATGATGTAATAACAAACCCATAAAACTGTATAAATGTGGTATCACTGTAATCGTACTGACCCAGAGAATGAAGAGAACAGGTCAGTTTTATCTTATAGGGAACGCTGTAAATACAAACCTATAAAACTATATAAATGTGGTATCACTGTAATCGTACTGACCCAGAGAATGAAGAGAACAGGTCAGTTTTATCTTATAGGGAACGCTGTAAATACAACCCATAATACTATATAAATGTGGTATCAATGTAATCTTACTGACGCAGAGAATGAAGAGAACAGGTCAATTTTATCTCATAGGGAACACTGTAATAACAAAACCCATAAAACTATATAAATGTGGTATCTCTGTAATCGTACTGACCCGGAGAATGTAGAGAACAGGTCAATTTTATCTCATAGGGAACGCTGTAAATACAAAACCCATAAAACTATATAAATGTGGTATCTCTGTAATCGTACTGACCCGGAGAATGAAGGGAACAGGTCAGTTTTATCTCATAGGGAACGCTGTAATAACAAAACCCATAAAACTATATAAATGTGGTATCACTGTAATCGTACTGACCCGGAGAATGAAGAGAACAGGTCATTCTTATAGGGAACGCTGTAATAACAAAACCCATAAACTATATAAATGTGGTATCACTGTAACCGTACTGACCGGAGAATGAAGAGAACAGGTCAGTTTTATCTTATAGGGAACGCTGTAATAACAAAACCCATAAAACTATATAAATGTGGTATCGCTGTAATTATACTGATCCGGAGAATAAAAGGAACAGGTCAGTTTTATCTCATAGGGAACGCTGTAAAAACAAAACCCATAAAACTATATAAATGTGGTATCTCTGTAATCATACTGACCCGGAGAATGAAGAGAACAGGTCAGTTTTATCTCATAGGGAACGCTGTAAAAACAAAACCAATAAAACTATATAAATGTGGTATCGCTGTAATCGTACTGACCCGGAGAATGAAGAGAACAGGTCAGTTTTATCTCATAGGGAACGCTGTAATAACAAAACCCATAAAACTATATAAATGTGGTATCACTGTAATCGTACTGATCCGGAGAATGAAAGGAACAGGTCAGTTTTATCTCAGGGAACACTGTAAAAACAAACCCCATAAACTATATAAATGTGGTATCACTGTAATCGTACTGACCCAGAGAATGAAGGGAACAGGTCAGTTTTATCTCATAGGGAACACTAAAAACTAAACCCATAAAACTTTTTTTTTTTTCTTTTTTTAAATAATTTTTACCCCAACCCTAACTTGTCCCACTACATTGTATGCAACTGTAAATGGTGACATTAGAAAGTACAATATGTCCCTCAAAAAGCTCTCATACAGCTATGTGACTGGAAAAAAGTTATGGTTATGGTTGACATGGAAAAGGATCTAGGAATTTTAATAATCAGCAAATTAAGCTGCAAAAACCAGTGTCAGGCAGCTGCCGCCAAGGCCAATAAGACAATGGGTTGCATCAAAAGGGGCATAGATGGCGGTGATGAGAACATAGTCCTACCACTGTACACATCACTGGTCAGACCACACATGGAGGACTGTGTACAGTTCTGGACTCCTGTGAACAAGGCAGACATAGCAGAGCTGGAGAGGGTTCAGAGGAGGGCAACTAAAGTAATAACTGGAATGGGGCAACTACAGGACCCTGAAAGGTTATCAAAATTAGGGTTATTCACTTTAGAAAAAAGACGACTGAGGGGAGATCTAATAACTATGTATAAATATATCAGGGGTCAGTACAGAGATCACTCCCATCATCTATTTATCCCCAGGACTGTGACTGTGACGAGGGGACATCCTCTGCGTCTGGAGGAAAGAAGGTTTGTACACAAACATAGAAGAGGATTCTTTACTGTAAGAGCAGTGAGACTATGGACTCTTTACTGTAAGAGCAGTGAGACTATGGACTCTGTACTGTAAGAGCAGTGAGACTATAGACTCTATACTGTAAGAGCAGTGAGACTATGGACTCTATACTGTAAGAGCAGTGAGACTATGGAACTCTTTACTGTAAGAGCAGTGAGACTATGGGCTCTATACTGTAAGAGCAGTGAGACTATGGAACTCTTTACTGTAAGAGCAGTGAGACTATGGACTCTTTACTGTAAGAGCAGTGAGACTATGGACTCTTTACTGTAAGAGCAGTGAGACTATGGACTCTATACTGTAAGAGCAGTGAGACTATGGACTCTATACTGTAAGAGCAGTGAGACTATGGACTCTATACTGTAAGAGCAGTGAGACTATGGACTCTGTACTGTAAGAGCAGTGAGACTATGGACTCTTTACTGTAAGAGCAGTGAGACTATGGACTCTATACTGTAAGAGCAGTGAGACTATGGACTCTTTACTGTAAGAGCAGTGAGACTATGGACTCTGTACTGTAAGAGCAGTGAGACTATGGACTCTTTACTGTAAGAGCAGTGAGACTATGGACTCTGTACTGTAGGAGCAGTGAGACTATGGACTCTTTACTGTAAGAGCAGTGAGACTATGGACTCTATACTGTAAGAGCAGTGAGACTATGGACTCTATACTGTAAGAGCAGTGAGACTATAGACTCTATACTGTAAGAGCAGTGAGACTATGGACTCTATACTGTAAGAGCAGTGAGACTGTGAACTCTATACTGTAAGAGCTGTGAGACTATGGACTCTTTACTGTAAGAGCAGTGAGACTATGAACTCTATACTGTAAGAGCAGTGAGACTATGGACTCTATACTGTAAGAGCAGTGAGACTATGGACTCTTTACTGTAAGAGCAGTGAGACTATGGACTCTATACTGTAAGAGCAGTGAGACTATGGACTCTTTACTGTAAGAGCAGTGCGACTATGGACTCTATACTGTAAGAGCAGTGCGACTATGGACTCTATACTGTAAGAGCAGTGAGACTATGGGCTCTATACTGTAAGAGCAGTGAGACTATGGACTCTGTACTGTAAGAGCAGTGAGACTATGGACTCTGTACTGTAAGAGCGGTGACACTATGGACTCTTTACAGTAAGAGCGGTGAGACTATGGACTCTATACTGTAAGAGCAGTGAGACTATGGACTCTATACTGTAAGAGCAGTGAGACTATGGACTCTATACTGTAACAGCAGTGAGACTATGGACTCTTTACTGTAAGAGCAGGGAGACTATGGACTCTATACTGTAAGAGCAGTGAGACTATGGACTCTATACTGTAAGAGCAGTGAGACTATGGACTCTTTACTGTAAGAGCAGTGAGACTATGGCCTCTTTACTGTAAGAGCAGTGAGACTATGGATTCTTTACTGTAAGAGCAGTGAGACTATGGACTCTTTACTGTAAGAGCAGTGAGACTATGGACTCTATACTGTAAGAGCAGTGAGACTATGGACTCTATACTGTAAGAGCAGTGAGACTATGGACTCTATACTGTAAGAGCAGTGAGACTATGGACTCTATACTGTAAGAGCAGTGAGACTATGGACTCTATACTGTAAGAGCAGTGAGACTATGGACTATACTGTAAGAGCAGTGAGACTATGGACTCTTTACTGTAAGATCAGTAAGACTATGGACTCTATACTGTAAGAGCAGTGAGACTATGGACTCTATACTGTAAGAGCAGTGAGACTATGGACTCTTTACTGTAAGAGCAGTGAGACTATGGACTCTATACTGTAAGAGCAGTGAGACTATGGACTCTATACTGTAAGAGCAGTGAGACTATGGACTCTATACTGTAAGAGCAGTGAGACTATGGATTCTATACTGTAAGAGCAGTGAGACTATGGATTCTATACTGTAAGAGCAGTGAGACTATGGACTCTATACTGTAAGAGCAGTGAGACTATGGACTCTATACGGTAAGAGCAGTGAGACTATGGACTCTTTATGGTAAGAGCAGTGAGACTATGGACTCTATACTGTAAGAGCAGTGAGACTATGGACTCTATACTGTAAGAGCAGTGAGACTATGGACTCTTTACTGTAACAGCAGTGAGACTATGGACTCTATACTGTAAGAGCAGTGAGACTATGGACTCTATACTGTAAGAGCAGTGAGACTATGGACTCTTTACTGTAAGAGCAGTGAGACTATGGACTCTATACTGTAAGAGCAGTGAGACTATGGACTCTATACTGTAAGAGCAGTGAGACTATGGACTCTTTACTGTAACAGCAGTGAGACTATGGACTCTATACTGTAAGAGCAGTGAGACTATGGACTCTATACTGTAAGAGCAGTGAGACTATGGACTCTTTACTGTAAGAGCAGTGAGACTATGGACTCTATACTGTAAGAGCAGTAGAGACTATGGACTCTATACTGTAAGAGCAGTGAGACTATGGACTCTATACTGTAAGAGCAGTGAGACTATGGACTATACTGTAAGAGCAGTGAGACTATGGACTCTTTACTGTAAGATCAGTAAGACTATGGACTCTATACTGTAAGAGCAGTGAGACTATGGACTCTATACTGTAAGAGCAGTGAGACTATGGACTCTTTACTGTAAGAGCAGTGAGACTATGGACTATACTGTAAGAGCAGTGAGACTATGGACTCTTTACTGTAAGATCAGTAAGACTATGGACTCTATACTGTAAGAGCAGTGAGACTATGGACTCTATACTGTAAGAGCAGTGAGACTATGGACTCTTTACTGTAAGAGCAGTGAGACTATGGACTCTATACTGTAAGAGCAGTGAGACTATGGACTCTATACGGTAAGAGCAGTGAGACTATGGACTCTTTATGGTAAGAGCAGTGAGACTATGGACTCTATACTGTAAGAGCAGTGAGACTATGGACTCTATACTGTAAGAGCAGTGAGACTATGGACTCTTTACTGTAAGAGCAGTGAGACTATGGACTCTATACTGTAAGAGCAGTGAGACTATGGACTCTATACGGTAAGAGCAGTGAGACTATGGACTCTTTATGGTAAGAGCAGTGAGACTATGGACTCTATACTGTAAGAGCAGTGAGACTATGGACTCTTCACTGTAAGAGCAGTGAGACTATGGACTCTATACTGTAAGAGCAGTGAGACTATGGACTCTATACTGTAAGAGCAGTGAGACTATGGACTCTTTACTGTAAGAGCAGTGAGACTATGGACTCTTTACTGTAAGAGCAGTGAGACTATGGACTCTTTACTGTAAGAGCAGTGAGACTATGGACTCTATACTGTAAGAGCAGTAAGACTATGGACTCTGTACTGTAAGAGCAGTGAGACTATGGACTCTATACTGTAAGAGCAGTGAGACTATGGACTCTTTACTGTAAGAGCAGTGAGACTATGGACTCTTTACTGTAAGAGCAGTGAGACTATGGACTCTGTACTGTAAGAGCAGTGAGACTATGGACTCTATACTGTAAGAGCAGTGAGACTATGGACTCTTTACTGTAAGAGCAGTGAGACTATGGACTCTTTACTGTAAGAGCAGTGAGACTATGGACTCTTTACTGTAAGAGCAGTGAGACTATGGACTCTATACTGTAAGAGCAGTAAGACTATGGACTCTTTACTGTAAGAGCAGTGAGACTATGGACTCTTTACTGTAAGAGCAGTGAGACTATGGAACTCTCTGCCTGAGGAGGTGGTGATGGTGAGTACAATAAAGGAATTCAAGAGGGGCCTGGATGTATTTCTGGAGTGTAATAATATTACAGGCTACAGCTACTAGAGAGGGGTCGGTGATCCAGGGAGTTATTCTGATGCCTGATTGGAGTCGGGAAGGAATTTTTTTCCCCTTAAGTGGGGAAAATTGGCTTCTGCCTCACAGGGGTTTTTTCCCTTCCTCTGGATCAACTTGTAGGAAACAGGCCGAACTGGATGGACAAATGTCTTTTTTTCGGTCTTATATACTATGTTACTATGTTTTGGAAACGCTGGCAGGAAAAAACAAAAATTGAAAAATTTCCCGGTCATTAAGGGGTTAAAAGGATTGTCCACTATTCTTATATTAAAGACCTAAGCATAGGTCATCAATATCAGATCGGCAGGGTTCGACTCCTCTCGTATGAGCGCTGCCATCTCTTCACTGTTCACCTGCTTGTCGTCGCAACTGTAGTGGTGATCAGTGTAATTACAACTAAGCCGTCCCATTCTCTTCAGTGGACGGCTCCTTCGCCTTCACTTCAGTGGATGGCTCCTTCCCGTTCTCTTCAGTGGACGGCTCCTTTCAGTTCCCTTCAGTGGACGGCTCCTTCCCATTCCCTTCAGTGGACGGCTCCTTCCCGTTCCCTTTAGTGGACGGCTCCTTCCCGTTCCCTTCAGTGGACGGCTCCTTCCCGTTCCCTTCAGTGGACGGCTCCTTCAGTGGACGGCTCTTTCCCGTTCCCTTCAGTGGACGGCTCTTTCCTGTTCCCTTCAGTGGGCCGCTTCTTCCCGTTCCCTTCAGTGGGCCGCTTCTTCCCGTTCCCTTTAGTGGATGGTGGACGGCTCATTCCCGTTCCCTTCAGTGGATGGCTCCTTCCCGTTCCCTTCAGTGGGCCGCTTCTTCCCGTTCCCTTTAGTGGACGGTGGACGGCTCATTCCCGTTCCCTTCAGTGGATGGCTCCTTCCCGTTCCCTTCAGTGTACGGCTCCTTCCCGTTCCCTTCAGTGGGCCGCTCCTTCCCGTTCCCTCCAGTGGACCGCTCCTTTCCGTTCCCTTCAGTGGACCTCTCCTTAAACGGATGCCTTTGATGGATGCCATGCAATCACCATAGAGTTTTATTTAAATTGGGGGGGGTTTGCTGGACTCCGCAGGATGGAAAAGCATAGTGTACTGCACATTTGCTCCTAAATTGGTGCGGGACCCAAAACGACCAGATGATAAGAGGTGGAAATTGACCTTGAGACTTTAAGCTAGACAGGGTTGAATGGCCTCTGACTACACCCATCACCAGCTACCTGAGACATTACAGCCGGGAGTTGGATATGTGGACCCACATGTTTGCTAGTATTTACTCATATCAAACATAGCACATACAGACAGCTAGACTGTTCCAAAAGCTACAAAGTGGTTCAACATACTGATCCCTTGATCTTCCTCACATTTTCCACAGTATATATGTAAAGAAATCTCACCATGTGTCACATGAGGGACTGAACTCAGGGAGTCCATGCTCTTCGCTGGACGAAGGCTCATTTTTCCTGACTTTCCATCTGCAACAGAAACATTGATCTAGAGATAAGATTCTGTAGGACATTAAAGCTTGAACGGATCTCCTGGGTCAGCAGAGATAGAGTGAGCTGTGCACTCTGTATTCACAAGCTTCGGAAGATGATGGGAAGAATAGGGCAACTCCTGACCTGGGACTTCTGCCCTGAGCTCTTACCTTTATCATCTTGTTTTTGAGACTTGCGTTTGGATTCTGGGTTGGACCTTCCAAGGTTGAAGATTGATTTCCATTTCTTGGCTTTCAAAGAACCTTTCCTCCTGTGGACAATTTTATGATTATACGTCTGTCTCTTTATCCAAATAGACATCAGCTCAACAGGTAACAGCCACACAGAACCCTACAGGACCACATGTGGTAAACTGGTCAATGATGAACCATCTCATGAGCACACGTTGACATGACAAAGACTTACTTGTGGTCTGAGAACTCAATGATGGTGTGGTAAGGGCGAATCTGTGGTGGACCATCCCCATGGTTGAGCATGTTTGGTAGATTGTAGGACAGCGAGCGGTAATAATCCTCAGGAACACAGGTTGGCCAGTTCACTGAAGCAAAGGTGCTTTCTTCACTCTCTTTTCCTGGTGGTATAACACAATATGGGCATCACACTGAAAACTTGCAAGGTTTTGGTCCAATGGGCATTTTAAGGTAATACCTGACTTACTTTTAGTATCTGATGAAGTAATCATGGGGAAGACTAGGAATAGTGGTCATGATGAGCATGTAAAGAATGTAACTTGAGATATTGTAATGTAGGGTAGGTTGATGCAAATGGACTGCCCTGGGATAGTCCCGGTGTAGTTGTCACCCACCTGATCCACTGGGGTCAGGACTCCACTGCAGGCACCAGGAGTTTAGGATACTAAAAATGCTCTAAAACAGCAGGAGTAGTCTGAAGAGTTACTACGACTGAAATGCAGATCCAGACTGTGCACAAGTAGTGAATGAAGACACAGAACAGACTGACAGGCACATCAAATCGTGTAATAAAAGGGTGTGAGCAGCACTCCTAGTCCTCAACCACCGTCAAGGGATGCAACAGCCAAGCCAAGACCACAGCTCCAAATGGTCAGGAAATATAGTAAAAATCACGTAGCACGGCAGCATTCCCCATAATCTTCTGTTATTCGGACTTCAAAGCATCCATATAAAAAGCACAAGGTTTCGGCTGTGACCAGCCTTTGTCAAGCACATCAGATCTGATGGGTAGGGGTCTGACACCAGGGAGCCCCCACGGATCGGCTGTTTGAGAAGACGCCTGTGAGCCCCGCAGCCTTCTCTCTTCTTATCCTAGGCCAGTGACCTCACGTTCATCAGTCACATGACCTTGGAGCAGCTCAGCCCCATGGAAGTGAATGGTGCTGAGCGCAATACCAAGCACGGCCACTATACAGTGTACGGCGATCTGCTCAGTAAGGCGACTTTCACACTAGAGGCCTTACTGGATCCGGCAGGGTTCAGCAAAACCGCTTCCGTTACTGATAATACAACCATCTGCATCCGTTATATTATCTGTAACAGCCAAGACGGATCCGTCGTGAACACCAAGTCAATGAGAGACGGATCCGTTTTGTATTGTCTTGGAATCGCGGGCGTATCTAGATTCCACTCAGTCACGAGGGGAATGAAGACAAGAGGAGGGGTGGGGGGCGCACAATAGGGTAGTATGTCCAACACAATTGTATATTGGATAATTAAAGGAAAAAGCTATAGATGGGCACAACCCTACTGTAGGCTTTTTAGGATTATGGACCCTTTTTACCAGGACTGCAGCCGCAGAACCAATTTCTTTGGGATCGGAGGCAGGAAATCACTGGGATAGCTGGTCCTTGAAGATCAGTTATTCTTTATTTTTATATACAAACAACGCGTTTCGGGGCTCAAAAAGTCCCCTTCATCAGGTTTTTAGCTAATGGATAAAACTGGTGATAAACACATATAAATATACTTAAAAGACCGCCAAAACCAAATTACCTGTAAGTTCGTCCACAAATGGGAGGGGCTAACTCCAGGTATAATAATACACAATGCGATTTTATTTTTCATTGAAATAGTCCTACATACTCTATTTCTAGATGCACAATCTGTCGATGCATCGTTCGATATGAAACTAGTGTCATTTATAATCCTTAGAGTGGCGAAACTAGAAGGCCTCGGGGAGGAGGTGACCAGAACACCTTTTTCTGCTTTCTATTGTGTCAGAGAAACCGGATCCGACCCCATTGACCTGCATTGGGGATCATGCCGGATCATGTTGCGGTTTGCTCTCCGGTCCGGGAACGCAACTAATCAGAACGGAATGCATTTTGGAGCGCTCTGTTCTGTTCAGTTTTCTCCCCATTGACAATGAATGGGGACAAAGCTGAAGCTTTTTTTTCCGTTATTGAGCCCCTGTGACGGATCTTAATACCGGGAAATATTAACGCAAGTGAGAAAGTAGTCTAAGCAGGGAAAACGTTGTAGTGCTCACAGGAGCGCCAGTGACTTCTCATTCTGCTGATGGTCCCAGGTGTAAGACCCCCCACACATCAGATATTAATGATGACCTATCCTAAGGACCGTGTCATCAGTAGTGGAATCTCTGAAAACCCTTTTAAACATGAACAGAAGTAAATCTGAAAGCGCAGGAACACAAAGGCCGGACAGGAATAAACGCAGGAGAATCACAGAAGCTCTACACTTCAACACCTTTGCTGGTCACCAGGAACCTTAAATTTCAGGCACCCCCTGACTTGGGAGGACCCCTAACCGAGCCATTGTCTGGGGGGACGGAGGCTGGAGTACTAGGCAGAGGCCTCAGCGGCCATGGGTAACTACCACACAGAGCGTAGGCTTCTAGGGGAAGGCTGATTGTGAGGAATCACTACAGGGCTATTTCTTCTCCATTCTAGGACCTTTGGAGCCTGATCTCAACCTTCCTTCCAAGTGACCATGGTGATTTCCTACCATAATTTATCCAGTCTCCAAACAGCTGTTCCACGTGGGTTAGGATGAATTCTACCACGATGGATTGGACTCTGACTTCCATGAACGCCGCCGTGCCATTAAAACCTGAAGACTCAATGTCTTTGGACCTAGAAGTATAAAGTATAATTGAGGCCATTAGCGGAGAATACCCTTGGTCAGGATTGATTGAATGGCTGAGATGCTATAAGATGGAAGAAACCATGAGCCTCCTGATACCTCCTTCTTCATCAGTCTGAAGTTCAGTCTCCTGTAGAGGAAACCACTGGAGCACATCAGGAACAGCAGTGATGACAATGGCCACCACGACACAATTCAAGGAGTATGAGAAGGTAATGCAGTAACAGTACCCTGTAATACCCTGGACACACATAGATATTGGAAGTTGGTGATACTCTGGATCTGCCCTTAAGGTGGGATACCCCCATATTTAGTTTTGACAGACCATGGAAGGTGACGTACTTGGGGGGAACACAATGGGCCAGCGTAAGAGGATATAATACGGTGCAGAACGGCTAAGTTCACTCTTTTTGGTGTGCTCTGCATGTTCCGGCAACTACGGTTAAGTATAGAGAAAGGATTTTTATTTCCCATAGTTCCCTGTGCAGAAGTGTCTGCGTTATTATGTCCACGGTTTATCTGCTGACCCTGTAGTGTTTGGCGCTGTGTCTTCTGGTTATTGGGAGTGAAGGCCGCGCGTTGTGGGCGGTGATATCCGAGCCTTTTCATACATACATTGGCCGTATTCTGGGACAGCACCTGTGGAGAAGGTCCTTCCGCAGTAGGAGCTGAAGGTAAGTGATAAGATTGGCTGGAGAAGTGGGGAGACATCAGCATACCTGAGCAGATTAGGGGCCCAGACGATGGCCAGGTTCCTTGCATGCATGTTGGTCTGGGAGCTGTTGGAGGCCATTCTGAGCAAGTGTCTCATGAGATATTCCAAGGTCCTAGAATCACAGAGCCAGAAACACACTTGATGAATGATATTATCTGCATGCGTGTAATACTCTGTGTGACAAATTACAACTGGTAGGAAAACAAAAGATGTGGAGGCCTACTACAGGGTCTCTCCTATAAATTGCAATTTGGGTTTCCATTTCGATTCATACACGACTGATGCTAAGGACTGTGATTGGCTGCAGCAGTCACCGGCGTAGCACTGTGCATGTCACTGCGGCAGTTGTAAACCAGCAGCGGCAGAGGACAGCACTGGAGAAGGACATCCTTTATTGTAGGCTATTTGAGTTCTGGTTTAAGATTGTTCATTATCTCAGACAACCCCTTTAAGCCTGCATGGTATGAGTGGTCAGCAGGGTCCATACCTGTAATGTGGAAGCGGAAGCTCCTTCAGCACCTCCCTAATCTTTATCAGCCGCTGCTCCTCCAGTTGTATGGCCACTGCATCCTGAAGAAACCAAAATCAGAAGGTATACATGTACGGTTTATGGCTTGCTTCTAGCGGAGCTCAGACATTGTATGGCTGTACACTAATGATGGAGACTTCACGAGCCTTTACTAGGAAACAACGAAATTGTGTGTGGAGATGGAGGGAGATTTTGGTGAATGATGGGCACATTTGGTCAATGTCTAGTGGTGGTGGTAGCTTCTGGAGATGGTGGGAACACTGATGAACGTCTGCCAATACTAGGAACATTAGACCGTTTTCTTGAGATTTCTAGAGAGTTCAGAGATATTTGTCAATTTTGATGAGCTGATGTTGTGGGGACTTCTCGTGAAAGTTTTTGGGATTGTGTAAGGGCATGATAGGATGATCTCATGAGTCTCTGGGAATAATGAGAACAAATAGGGAATTTGTAGCTATTTGTGGGAACATCAAATTCAGAGCCCGGAGGTTGGAATATGTGGTGAATGTTTTTGGGATGGAAGGAACATCTGATGAGTCTCTAAAGATTGTGGGAGCAAGTCATGATTATCAACTCATTTCATGAGAGTCTGAGGATTGTGGAAACACCCCATGAGCTTCTGCAGATGGTGGCAATATCAGATGAGAGTCTGGGAATGGCAGAAACATTTGATGAGAGTGTGGGCTAGTGGGAACATCTTTGGTGATTGGGGAACATCTAGTGACTAATTGGCGATGATAAAGACATCTAATGAAATCTGGGAATGGTGGTAATTTCTCTTGAGCGTCTGGCTATGGTGAAAACATGGTGGTAAAATCTGACTGTCTGATGGGGGGAACATCTGATGAGTGTCTGGATATGGAGGGAACATCTGAAGTGTGTGATGATGGAGAGAATGTCTAATGACTGGTGATGGTGGGAACATCTGATGAGTATCTGAGCATGATGGTCATATCTGAAGTGTGTGATGATGGAGGGAATGTCTGATGACTGGTGATGACAGGAACATCTGATGAGAATCTGAGCATGATGGTCATATCTGAAGTGTGTGATGATGGAGGGAATGTCTAATGACTGGTGATGGAGGGAACATCTGATGAGAGTCTGAGCATGATGGTCATATCTGAAGTGTGTGATGATGGAGGGAATGTCTAATGACTGGTGATGGTGGAAACATCTGATGAGAGTCTGAGCATGATGGTCATATCTGAAGTGTGTGATGATGGAGGGAATGTCTAATGACTGGTGATGACAGGAACATCTGATGAGAGTCTGAGCATGATGGTCATATCTGAAGTGTGTGATGATGGAGGGAATGTCTAATGACTGGTGATGGAGGGAACATCTGATGAGAATCTGAGCATGATGGTCATATCTGAAGTGTGTGATGATGGAGGGAATGTCTAATGACTGGTGATGGAGGGAACATCTGATGAGAGTCTGAGCATGATGGTCATATCTGAAGTGTGTGATGATGGAGGGAATGTCTAATGACTAGTGATGGAGGGAACATCTGATGAGAGTCTGAGCATGATGGTCATATCTGAAGTGTGTGATGATGGAGGGAATGTCTAATGACTGGATATGGTGGGAACATCTGATGAGAGTCTGAGCATGATGGTCATATCTGAAGTGTGTGATGATGGAGGGAATGTCTAATGACTGGTGATGGTAGGAACATCTGATGAGAGTCTGAGCATGATGGTCATATCTGAAGTGTGTGATGATGGAGGGAATGTCTAATGACTGGTGATGGTGGGAACATCTGATGAGAGTCTGAGCATGATGGTCATATCTGAAGTGTGTGATGATGGAGGGAATGTCTAATGACTGGTGATGGTAGGAACATCTGATGAGAGTCTGAGCATGATGGTCATATCTGAAGTGTGTGATGATGGAGGGAATGTCTAATGACTGGTGATGGTGGGAACATCTGATGAGAGTCTGAGCATGATGGTCATATCTGAAGTGTGTGATGATGGAGGGAATGTCTAATGACTGGTGATGGTGGGAACATCTGATGAGAGTCTGAGCATGATGGTCATATCTGAAGTGTGTGATGATGGAGGGAATGTCTAATGACTGGTGATGGTGGGAACATCTGATGAGAGTCTGAGCATGATGGTCATATCTGAAGTGTGTGATGATGGAGGGAATGTCTAATGACTGGTGATGGTGGGAACATCTGATGAGAATCTGAGCATGATGGTCATATCTGAAGTGTGTGATGATGGAGGGAATGTCTAATGACTGGTGATGGTGGGAACATCTGATGAGAGTCTGAGCATGATGGTCATATCTGAAGTGTGTGATGATGGAGGGAATGTCTAATGACTGGTGATGGTGGGAACATCTGATGAGAATCTGAGCATGATGGTCATATCTGAAGTGTGTGATGATGGAGGGAATGTCTAATGACTGGTGATGGTGGAAACATCTGATGAGAGTCTGAGCATGATGGTCATATCTGAAGTGTGTGATGATGGAGGGAATGTCTAATGACTGGTGATGGTGGGAACATCTGATGAGAATCTGAGCATGATGGTCATATCTGAAGTGTGTGATGATGGAGGGAATGTCTAATGACTGGTGATGGTGGGAACATCTGATGAGAGTCTGAGCATGATGGTCATATCTGAAGTGTGTGATGATGGAGGGAATGTCTAATGACTGGTGATGATGGGAACATCTGATGAGAGTCTGAGCATGATGGTCATATCTGAAGTGTGTGATGATGGAGGGAATGTCTAATGACTGGTGATGGAGGGAACATCTGATGAGAGTCTGAGCATGATGGTCATATCTGAAGTGTGTGATGATGGAGGGAATGTCTAATGACTGGTGATGACAGGAACATCTGATGAGAGTCTGAGCATGATGGTAATATCTGAAGTGTGTGATGATGGAGGGAATGTCTAATGGCTGGTGATGGTGGGAACATCTGATGAGAGTCTGAGCATGATGGTGATATCTGAAGTGTGTGATGATGGAGGGAATGTCTAATGACTGGTGATGGTGGGAACATCTGATGAGAGTCTGAGCATGATGGTCATATCTGAAGTGTGTGATGATGGAGGGAATGTCTAATGACTGCTGATGACAGGAACATCTGATGAGAATCTGAGCATGATGGTAATATCTGAAGTGTGTGATGATGGAGGGAATGTCTAATGACTGGTGATGGTGGGAACATCTGATGAGAGTCTGAGTATGATGGTAATATCTGAAGTGTGTGATGATGGAGGGAATGTCTAATGGCTGGTGATGGTGGGAACATCTGATGAGAGTCTGAGCATGATGGTCATATCTGAAGTGTGTGATGATGGAGGGAATGTCTGATGACTGGTGATGACAGGAACATCTGATGAGAGTCTGAGCATGATGGTCATATCTGAAGTGTGTGATGATGGAGGGAATGTCTAATGGCTGGTGATGGTGGAAACATCTTATTAGAATCTCAGCATGATGGTCATATCTGAAGTGTGTGATGATGGAGGGAATGTCTAATGACTGGTGATGGTGGGAACATCTTATGAGAATCTGAGCATGATGGTGATATCTGAAGTGTGTGATGATGGAGGGAATGTCTAATGACTGGTGATGGTGGAAACATCTGATGAGAATCTGAGCATGATGGTCATATCTGAAGTGTGTGATGATGGAGGGAATGTCTAATGACTGGTGATGGTGGGAACATCTGATGAGAATCTGAGCATGATGGTCATATCTGAAGTGTGTGATGATGGAGGGAATGTCTAATGACTGGTGATGACAGGAACATCTGATGAGAGTCTGAGCATGATGGTCATATCTGAAGTGTGTGATGATGGAGGGAATGTCTAATGACTGGTGATGGTGGAAACATCTGATGAGAATCTGAGCATGATGGTCATATCTGAAGTGTGTGATGATGGAGGGAATGTCTAATGACTGGTGATGGTGGGAACATCTGATGAGAATCTGAGCATGATGGTCATATCTGAAGTGTGTGATGATGGAGGGAATGTCTAATGACTGGTGATGGTAGGAACATCTGATGAGAGTCTGAGCATGATGGTCATATCTGAAGTGTGTGATGATGGAGGGAATGTCTAATGACTGGTGATGGTGGGAACATCTGATGAGAATCTGAGCATGATGGTCATATCTGAAGTGTGTGATGATGGAGGGAATGTCTAATGACTGGTGATGGTGGAAACATCTGATGAGAATCTGAGCATGATGGTCATATCTGAAGTGTGTGATGATGGAGGGAATGTCTAATGACTGGTGATGGTGGGAACATCTGATGAGAGTCTGAGCATGATGGTCATATCTGAAGTGTGTGATGATGGAGGGAATGTCTAATGACTGGTGATGGTAGGAACATCTGATGAGAGTCTGAGCATGATGGTCATATCTGAAGTGTGTGATGATGGAGGGAATGTCTAATGACTGGTGATGGTGGGAACATCTGATGAGAGTCTGAGCATGATGGTCATATCTGAAGTGTGTGATGATGGAGGGAATGTCTAATGACTGGTGATGGTGGGAACATCTGATGAGAATCTGAGCATGATGGTCATATCTGAAGTGTGTGATGATGGAGGGAATGTCTAATGACTGGTGATGGTGGGAACATCTGATGAGAGTCTGAGCATGATGGTCATATCTGAAGTGTGTGATGATGGAGGGAATGTCTAATGACTGGTGATGGTGGGAACATCTGATGAGAGTCTGAGCATGATGGTCATATCTGAAGTGTGTGATGATGGAGGGAATGTCTAATGACTGGTGATGGTGGGAACATCTGATGAGAGTCTGAGCATGATGGTCATATCTGAAGTGTGTGATGATGGAGGGAATGTCTAATGACTGGTGATGGTGGGAACATCTGATGAGAGTCTGAGCATGATGGTCATATCTGAAGTGTGTGATGATGGAGGGAATGTCTAATGACTGGTGATGGTGGGAACATCTGATGAGAATCTGAGCATGATGGTCATATCTGAAGTGTGTGATGATGGAGGGAATGTCTAATGACTGGTGATGGTGGGAACATCTGATGAGAGTCTGAGCATGATGGTCATATCTGAAGTGTGTGATGATGGAGGGAATGTCTAATGACTGGTGATGGTGGGAACATCTGATGAGAATCTGAGCATGATGGTCATATCTGAAGTGTGTGATGATGGAGGGAATGTCTAATGACTGGTGATGGTGGAAACATCTGATGAGAGTCTGAGCATGATGGTCATATCTGAAGTGTGTGATGATGGAGGGAATGTCTAATGACTGGTGATGGTGGGAACATCTGATGAGAATCTGAGCATGATGGTCATATCTGAAGTGTGTGATGATGGAGGGAATGTCTAATGACTGGTGATGGTGGGAACATCTGATGAGAGTCTGAGCATGATGGTCATATCTGAAGTGTGTGATGATGGAGGGAATGTCTAATGACTGGTGATGGTGGGAACATCTGATGAGAGTCTGAGCATGATGGTCATATCTGAAGTGTGTGATGATGGAGGGAATGTCTAATGACTGGTGATGGTGGGAACATCTGATGAGAATCTGAGCATGATGGTCATATCTGAAGTGTGTGATGATGGAGGGAATGTCTAATGACTGGTGATGGTAGGAACATCTGATGAGAGTCTGAGCATGATGGTCATATCTGAAGTGTGTGATGATGGAGGGAATGTCTAATGACTGGTGATGGTGGAAACATCTTATGAGAATCTGAGCATGATGGTCATATCTGAAGTGTGTGATGATGGAGGGAATGTCTAATGACTGGTGATGGTGGGAACATCTGATGAGAGTCTGAGCATGATGGTCATATCTGAAGTGTGTGATGATGGAGGGAATGTCTAATGACTGGTGATGGTGGGAACATCTGATGAGAGTCTGAGCATGATGGTCATATCTGAAGTGTGTGATGATGGAGGGAATGTCTAATGACTGGTGATGGTGGGAACATCTGATGAGAATCTGAGCATGATGGTCATATCTGAAGTGTGTGATGATGGAGGGAATGTCTAATGACTGGTGATGGTGGGAACATCTGATGAGAGTCTGAGCATGATGGTCATATCTGAAGTGTGTGATGATGGAGGGAATGTCTAATGACTGGTGATGGTGGGAACATCTGATGAGAATCTGAGCATGATGGTCATATCTGAAGTGTGTGATGATGGAGGGAATGTCTAATGACTGGTGATGGTAGGAACATCTGATGAGAGTCTGAGCATGATGGTCATATCTGAAGTGTGTGATGATGGAGGGAATGTCTAATGACTGGTGATGGTGGGAACATCTGATGAGAATCTGAGCATGATGGTCATATCTGAAGTGTGTGATGATGGAGGGAATGTCTAATGACTGGTGATGGTGGGAACATCTGATGAGAGTCTGAGCATGATGGTCATATCTGAAGTGTGTGATGATGGAGGGAATGTCTAATGACTGGTGATGGTGGGAACATCTGATGAGAATCTGAGCATGATGGTCATATCTGAAGTGTGTGATGATGGAGGGAATGTCTAATGACTGGTGATGGTGGGAACATCTGATGAGAATCTGAGCATGATGGTCATATCTGAAGTGTGTGATGATGGAGGGAATGTCTAATGACTGGTGATGGTGGGAACATCTGATGAGAATCTGAGCATGATGGTCATATCTGAAGTGTGTGATGATGGAGGGAATGTCTAATGACTGGTGATGGTGGAAACATCTGATGAGAGTCTGAGCATGATGGTCATATCTGAAGTGTGTGATGATGGAGGGAATGTCTAATGACTGGTGATGGTGGGAACATCTGATGAGAATCTGAGCATGATGGTCATATCTGAAGTGTGTGATGATGGAGGGAATGTCTAATGACTGGTGATGGTGGGAACATCTGATGAGAGTCTGAGCATGATGGTCATATCTGAAGTGTGTGATGATGGAGGGAATGTCTAATGACTGGTGATGGTAGGAACATCTGATGAGAGTCTGAGCATGATGGTCATATCTGAAGTGTGTGATGATGGAGGGAATGTCTAATGACTGGTGATGGTAGGAACATCTGATGAGAATCTGAGCATGATGGTCATATCTGAAGTGTGTGATGATGGAGGGAATGTCTAATGACTGGTGATGGTGGGAACATCTGATGAGAGTCTGAGCATGATGGTCATATCTGAAGTGTGTGATGATGGAGGGAATGTCTAATGACTGGTGATGGTGGGAACATCTGATGAGAGTCTGAGCATGATGGTCATATCTGAAGTGTGTGATGATGGAGGGAATGTCTAATGACTGGTGATGGTAGGAACATCTGATGAGAGTCTGAGCATGATGGTCATATCTGAAGTGTGTGATGATGGAGGGAATGTCTAATGACTGGTGATGGTAGGAACATCTGATGAGAGTCTGAGCATGATGGTCATATCTGAAGTGTGTGATGATGGAGGGAATGTCTAATGACTGGTGATGGTAGGAACATCTGATGAGAGTCTGAGCATGATGGTCATATCTGAAGTGTGTGATGATGGAGGGAATGTCTAATGACTGGTGATGGTGGGAACATCTGATGAGAATCTGAGCATGATGGTCATATCTGAAGTGTGTGATGATGGAGGGAATGTCTAATGACTGGTGATGGTGGGAACATCTGATGAGAATCTGAGCATGATGGTCATATCTGAAGTGTGTGATGATGGAGGGAATGTCTAATGACTGGTGATGGTAGGAACATCTGATGAGAATCTGAGCATGATGGTCATATCTGAAGTGTGTGATGATGGAGGGAATGTCTAATGACTGGTGATGGTGGAAACATCTGATGAGAATCTGAGCATGATGGTCATATCTGAAGTGTGTGATGATGGAGGGAATGTCTAATGACTGGTGATGACAGGAACATCTGATGAGAGTCTGAGCATGATGGTCATATCTGAAGTGTGTGATGATGGAGGGAATGTCTAATGACTGGTGATGGTGGGAACATCTGATGAGAATCTGAGCATGATGGTCATATCTGAAGTGTGTGATGATGGAGGGAATGTCTAATGACTGGTGATGGTGGAAACATCTGATGAGAGTCTGAGCATGATGGTCATATCTGAAGTGTGTGATGATGGAGGGAATGTCTAATGACTGGTGATGGAGGAAACATCTGATGAGAGTCTGAGCATGATGGTCATATCTGAAGTGTGTGATGATGGAGGGAATGTCTAATGACTGGTGATGGAGGGAACATCTTATGAGAGTCTGAGCATGATGGTCATATCTGAAGTGTGTGATGATGGAGGGAATGTCTGATGACTGGTGATGACAGGAACATCTAATGAGAGTCTGAGCATGATGGTCATATCTGAAGTGTGTGATGATGGAGGGAATGTCTGATGACTGGTGATGGTGGGAACATCTGATGAGAGTCTGAGCATGATGGTCATATCTGAAGTGTGTGATGATGGAGGGAATGTCTGATGACTGGTGATGACAGGAACATCTAATGAGAATCTGAGCATGATGGTCATATCTGAAGTGTGTGATGATGGAGGGAATGTCTGATGACTGGTGATGATGGAAACATCTGATGAGAGTCTGAGCATGATGGTAATATCTGAAGTGTGTGATGATGGAGGGAATGTCTAATGACTGGTGATGGTGGGAACATCTGATGAGAGTCTGAGTATGATGGTAATATCTGAAGTGTGTGATGATGGAGGGAATGTCTAATGACTGGTGATGGTGGGAACATCTGATGAGAGTCTGAGCATGATGGTCATATCTGAAGTGTGTGATGATGGAGGGAATGTCTAATGACTGGTGATGGTGGAAACATCTGATGAGAGTCTGAGCATGATGGTCATATCTGAAGTGTGTGATGATGGAGGGAATGTCTGATGACTGGTGATGACAGGAACATCTGATGAGAGTCTGAGCATGATGGTAATATCTGAAGTGTGTGATGATGGAGGGAATGTCTGATGACTGGTGATGACAGGAACATCTGATGAGAGTCTGAGCATGATGGTAATATCTGAAGTGTGTGATGATGGAGGGAATGTCTGATGACTGGTGATGACAGGAACATCTGATGAGAGTCTGGAGATAATGTAACTAAGGCTACTTTCACACTAGCGTTTTTTGCGGATCCTCCTCTTACAATAATACACCCGCATGCATCCATCATCATGAACAGATCCGGTTGTATTATTTCTTCTATATCCGTGTCAGAGAAAACGGATCCGTCCCCATAGGACGGACAGAAAAACGCTGCAGGCAGTGATGTCCGCCTCCAGAGCAGAATGGAGACTGATCGGAGGCAAACTGATTCTTTCTGAGAGGATTCTTTTCCATTCAGAATGCATTAGGGCACGACTGATCCATTTTGGACCGCTGCTGAGAGCCCATGGCGGATCTCACAAACGGAAAGCCAAACTCCTGGTGTGAATGTAGCCTTAGTAAAAAGTTTTTCATGATGGAAACCTCAACATTTATTTTGGTGACCACTCTTGAGCCTGTATTAGACTGGCCGATTGTTGGCCGGGTCATTGTTAACGAGTATTTGTAGTAACACTTGTTAGTGATGATCTGGCCGTGGTACACTGCCGCCAATTACTCGGGTAATCCAGATGGTGGTGTGTAATGATGATCTGCTGCCGGCTAGTCAGTATGAGATCACTGCATGTAATAGCAGCAGTCTCCTCCAGTAACGAGCAGGCGATTGATGCCGGGAACAAACGCTTCCCTCCCCAGAATGGCCGGCTAGACCGTTCAATCCACCACAGCCTTTGATATACTTACAGCAAACTTGTCGTAGAGCTGATAAGTTAAGAGTAGGTTAGGTAGTTCTCGGAAATAAGCTTTGCAGAGAGAGCTGACACAGTGGACATCTTGCAGGTAGGTACTCTTGTTGAGATCTGGGGGCCGCTCTATGTCGAACTCTTGTCTGGATTGGAGAAATAACACAAAGAATATGTATTATTATTGGATTTAGTGCCCTTGCACACGACCGTATGCCGTCGAGACATGCGGTCCATGAGAAAGAGCCATATGTCTCGGATCGGCATTGATCGTGTGCCTGGGAGCTCGCAGTATCATAGATTACAATGATGCTGTGCCCACCGGGCTATTGTCCGCACTCGTAAGATCATAGCCTCACGGGTGGCCAGAAGTCCACAGCATCATTGTAATCTATGATATCTGGCGCGCTTCCGTGCGCGCGATCAATGCTGATCTGGGACATATGGCCAGCTCACGGACCGCGTGTCTCTGAGGACATACGGTCATGATGCAAGGAGTCCTAAGTTGATTGCTCACTCACTTTCTACATTGTCTTCCTTTAAAGGGATTTTCCAGGATTTCCTTGGTTTCAGTTAGTGATTTTTCGTTTGACCCAATGATAGAATTGCACCTGGTCTGCACTGCTGCCGTCCTGTGCCCTGGCTGTGATGGTTGATCTTCCAGCCCCAGGCTACAGATGGGATCATATCTACTGATGTAGCCAATGACTGGCCTCAGCAGTGACATGTCCCTCAGTGGCACATCACTGGCAGATCACATGGCGGCAGGGACACGTCAACACTGAGGCCAGGTGGCTGCAGTGACGCACATGACCACGTCCGTAGCTTGGCCAGAAGTAAACAAGCCTGTGACCGGAAGATCGCTGAATACAACCGGAGCAGCAGAACACCAGGTTAGTGTGCTTCTTTAATTTAAAGTCTTTACGACATTTTACTCCTGAGTATCTGATGGTGGGGTCTTACACCGGGACCCCTCCGATCAGCTGTTTGAGAAGACTCCTGTGAGCTCCGCAGTCTTCTCCCTGATCACCGAGCACAGCTCCGTACATTGTATAGTGGCCGTGCTCGGTATAGCACTCAGCTCTATTCTCCTCTATGGTACTGTCCTCAGGATCGGTCATCAGTATCTGATGGGTGGTGGTCCGACACCGGGACCCCTCCGATCAGCTGTTTGAGAAGACTCCTGTGAGCCCCGCGGTCTTCTCCCTGATCACCCAGCACAGCGCCGTACATTGTATAGTGGTCGTGCTCGGTATAGCACTCAACTCTATTCTCCTCTATGGGACTGTCCTCAGGATCGGTCATCAGTATCTGATGGGTGGTGGTCCGACACCGGGACCCCTCCGATCAGCTGTCTGAGAAGACTCCTGTGAGCCCCGCGGTCTTCTCCCTGATCACCCAGCACAGCGCCGTACATTGTATAGTGGCCGTGCTCGGTATAGCACTCAGCTCTATTCTCCTCTATGGGACTGTCCTCAGGATCGGTCATCAGTATCTGATGGGTGGGGTCCTACACCGGGACCCCTCCGATCAGCTGTTTGAGAAGACTCCTGTGAGCCCCGCGGTCTTCTCCCTGATCACCCAGCACAGCGCCGTACATTGTATAGTGGCCGTGCTCGGTATAGCACTCAGCTCCATTCTCCTCTATGGGACTGTCCTCAGGATCGGTCATCAGTATCTGATGGGTGGGGGTCCTACACCCGGGACCTCTCCGATCAGCTGTTTGAGAAGACTCCTGTGAGCCCCGCGGTCTTCTCCCTGATCACCCAGCACAGCGCCGTACATTGTATAGTGGCCGTGCTCGGTATAGCACTCAGCTCCATTCTCTTCTATGGGACTGTCCTCAGGATCGGTCATCAGTATCTGATGGGTGGGGTCCTACACCGGGACCCCTCCGATCAGCTGTTTGAGAAGACTCCTGTGAGCCCGCGGTCTTCTCCCTGATCACCCAGCACAGCGCCGTACATTGTATAGTGGCCGTGCTCGGTATAGCACTCAGCTCTATTCTCCTCTATGGGACTGTCCTCAGGATCGGTCATCAGTATCTGATGGGTGGTGGTCCTACACCCGGGACCCCTCCGATCAGCTGTTTGAGAAGACTCCTGTGAGCCCCGCAGTCTTCTCCCTGATCACCCAGCACAGCGCCGTACATTGTATAGTGGCCGTGCTCGGTATAGCACTCAGCTCCATTCTCCTCTATGGGACTGTCCTCAGGATCGGTCATCAGTATCTGATGGGTGGGGTCCTACACCTGGGACCCCTCCGATCAGCTGTTTGAGAAGACTCCTGTGAGCCCGCGGTCTTCTCCCTGATCACCCAGCACAGCGCCGTACATTGTATAGTGGCCGTGCTCGGTATAGCACTCAGCTCCATTCTCTTCTATGGGACTGTCCTCAGGATCGGTCATCAGTATCTGATGGGTGGGGGTCCTACACCGGGACCCCTCCGATCAGCTGTTTGAGAAGACTCCTGTGAGCCCCGCGGTCTTCTCCCTGATCACCCAGCACAGCGCCGTACATTGTATAGTGGCCGTGCTCGGTATAGCACTCAGCTCTATTCTCTTCTATGGGACTGTCCTCAGGATCGGTCATCAGTATCTGATGGGTGGGGTCCTACACCCGGGACCTCTCCGATCAGCTGTTTGAGAAGACTCCTGTGAGCCCCGCAGTCTTCTCCCTGATCACCCAGCACAGCGCCGTACATTGTATAGTGGCCGTGCTCGGTATAGCACTCAGCTCCATTCTCTTCTATGGGACTGTCCTCAGGATCGGTCATCAGTATCTGATGGGTGGGGTCCTACACCGGGACCCCTCCGATCAGCTGTTTGAGAAGACTCCTGTGAGCCCCGCGGTCTTCTCCCTGATCACCCAGCACAGCGCCGTACATTGTATAGTGGCCGTGCTCGGTATAGCACTCAGCTCCATTCTCCTCTATGGGACTGTCCTCAGGATCGGTCATCAGTATCTGATGGGTGGGGGTCCTACACCCGGGACCCCTCCGATCAGCTGTTTGAGAAGACTCCTGTGAGCCCCGCGGTCTTCTCCTGATCACCCAGCACAGCGCCGTACATTGTATAGTGGCCGTGCTCGGTATAGCACTCAGCTCCATTCTCTTCTATGGGACTGTCCTCAGGATCGGTCATCAGTATCTGATGGGTGGGGTCCTACACCCGGGACCCCTCCGATCAGCTGTTTGAGAAGACTCCTGTGAGCCCCGCAGTCTTCTCCCTGATCACCCAGCACAGCGCCGTACATTGTATAGTGGCCGTGCTCGGTATAGCACTCAGCTCCATTCTCCTCTATGGGACTGTCCTCAGGATCGGTCATCAGTATCTGATGGGTGGGGGTCCTACACCCGGGACCCCTCCGATCAGCTGTTTGAGAAGACTCCTGTGAGCCCCGCGGTCTTCTCCCTGATCACCCAGCACAGCGCCGTACATTGTATAGTGGCCGTGCTCGGTATAGCACTCAGCTCCATTCTCTTCTATGGGACTGTCCTCAGGATCGGTCATCAGTATCTGATGGGTGGGGTCCTACACCGGGACCCCTCCGATCAGCTGTTTGAGAAGACTCCTGTGAGCCCCGCGGTCTTCTCCCTGATCACCCAGCACAGCGCCGTACATTGTATAGTGGCCGTGCTCGGTATAGCACTCAGCTCCATTCTCCTCTATGGGACTGTCCTCAGGATCGGTCATCAGTATCTGATGGGTGGGGTCCTACACCCGGGACCCCTCCGATCAGCTGTTTGAGAAGACTCCTGTGAGCCCCGCGGTCTTCTCCCTGATCACCCAGCACAGCGCCGTACATTGTATAGTGGCCGTGCTCGGTATAGCACTCAGCTCCATTCTCCTCTATGGGACTGTCCTCAGGATCGGTCATCAGTATCTGATGGGTGGGGGTCCTACACCCGGGACCCCTCCGATCAGCTGTTTGAGAAGACTCCTGTGAGCCCCGCGGTCTTCTCCCTGATCACCCAGCACAGCGCCGTACATTGTATAGTGGCCGTGCTCGGTATAGCACTCAGCTCCATTCTCCTCTATGGGACTGTCCTCAGGATCGGTCATCAGTATCTGATGGGTGGGGGTCCTACACCGGGACCCCTCCGATCAGCTGTTTGAGAAGACTCCTGTGAGCCCCGCGGTCTTCTCCCTGATCACCCAGCACAGCGCCGTACATTGTATAGTGGCCGTGCTCGGTATAGCACTCAGCTCCATTCTCTTCTATGGGACTGTCCTCAGGATCGGTCATCAGTATCTGATGGGTGGGGTCCTACACCCGGGACCCCTCCGATCAGCTGTTTGAGAAGACTCCTGTGAGCCCCGCGGTCTTCTCCCTGATCACCCAGCACAGCGCCGTACATTGTATAGTGGCCGTGCTCGGTATAGCACTCAGCTCCATTCTCTTCTATGGGACTGTCCTCAGGATCGGTCATCAGTATCTGATGGGTGGGGGTCCTACACCGGGACCCCTCCGATCAGCTGTTTGAGAAGACTCCTGTGAGCCCCGCGGTCTTCTCCCTGATCACCCAGCACAGCGCCGTACATTGTATAGTGGCCGTGCTCGGTATAGCACTCAGCTCCATTCTCTTCTATGGGACTGTCCTCAGGATCGGTCATCAGTATCTGATGGGTGGGGTCCTACACCGGGACCCCTCCGATCAGCTGTTTGAGAAGACTCCTGTGAGCCCCGCGGTCTTCTCCCTGATCACCCAGCACAGCGCCGTACATTGTATAGTGGCCGTGCTCGGTATAGCACTCAGCTCCATTCTCCTCTATGGGACTGTCCTCAGGATCGGTCATCAGTATCTGATGGGTGGGGTCCTACACCGGGACCCCTCCGATCAGCTGTTTGAGAAGACTCCTGTGAGCCCCGCGGTCTTCTCCCTGATCACCCAGCACAGCGCCGTACATTGTATAGTGGCCGTGCTCGGTATAGCACTCAGCTCCATTCTCTTCTATGGGACTGTCCTCAGGATCGGTCATCAGTATCTGATGGGTGGGGTCCTACACCTGGGACCCCTCCGATCAGCTGTTTGAGAAGACTCCTGTGAGCCCCGCGGTCTTCTCCCTGATCACCCAGCACAGCGCCGTACATTGTATAGTGGCCGTGCTCGGTATAGCACTCAGCTCCATTCTCTTCTATGGGACTGTCCTCAGGATCGGTCATCAGTATCTGATGGGTGGGGTCCTACACCCGGGACCTCTCCGATCAGCTGTTTGAGAAGACTCCTGTGAGCCCCGCGGTCTTCTCCCTGATCACCCAGCACAGCGCCGTACATTGTATAGTGGCCGTGTTCGGTATAGCACTCAGCTCCATTCTCTTCTATGGGACTGTCCTCAGGATCGGTCATCAGTATCTGATGGGTGGGGGTCCTACACCCGGGACCCCTCCGATCAGCTGTTTGAGAAGACCCCTGTGAGCCCCGCGGTCTTCTCCCTGATCACCCAGCACAGCGCCGTACATTGTATAGTGGCCGTGTTCGGTATAGCACTCAGCTCCATTCTCTTCTATGGGACTGTCCTCAGGATCGGTCATCAGTATCTGATGGGTGGGGGTCCTACACCCGGGACCCCTCCGATCAGCTGTTTGAGAAGACCCCTGTGAGCCCCGCAGTCTTCTCCCTGATCACCCAGCACAGCGCCGTACATTGTATAGTGGCCGTGCTCGGTATAGCACTCAGCTCCCTTCTCCTCTATGTGACTGTCCTCAGGATCGGTCATCAGTATCTGATGGGTGGGGGTCCTACACGCGGGACCCCTCCGATCAGCTGTTTGAGAAGACCCCTGTAAGCCCCGCGGTCTTCTCCCTGATCACCCGGCACAGCGCCGTACATTGTATAGTGGCCGTGCTCGGTATAGCACTCAGCTCCATTCTCTTATATGGGACTGTCCTCAGGATCGTACATTGGGTGATCAGGGAGAAGACCGCGGGGCTCACAGGAGTCTTCTCAAACAGCTGATCGGAGGGTCCCAGTGTAGGACCCCACCCATCAGATACTGATGACCGATCCTGAGGACAGTCCCATAGAAGAGAATGGAGCTGAGTGCTACTACCGAGCACGGCCACTATACAATGCGGCGCTGTGCTGGGTGATCAGGAGAAGACCGCGAGGCTCACAGGAGTCTTCTCAGACAGCTGATCGGAGGGGTCCCGAGTGTAGGACCCCACCCATCAGATACTGATGACCGATCCTGAGGACAGTCCCATAGAGGAGAATGGAGCTGAGTGCTATACCGAGCACAGCCACTATACAATGTACGGCGCTGTGCTGGGTGATCAGGGAGAAGACCGCGGGGCTCACAGGAGTCTTCTCAAGCAGCTGATCGGAGGGGTCCCGGGTGTAGGACCCCACCCATCAGATACTGATGACCGATCCTGAGGACAGTCCCATAGAGAGAATGGAGCTGAGTGCTATACCGAGCACAGCCACTATACAATGTGCGGCGCTGTGCTAGGTGATCAGGGAGAAGACTGCGGGGCTCACAGGAGTCTTCTCAGACAGCTGATCGGAGGGTCCGGGTGTAGGACTCCCACCATCAGATACTGATGACCGATCCTGAGACAGTCCCATAGAAGAGAATAGAGCTGAGTGCTATACCGGCACGGCCACTATACAATGTGCGCGCTGTGCTGGGTGATCAGGGAGAAGACTGCGGGGCTCACAGGAGTCTTCTCAAGCAGCTGATCGGAGAGGTCCCAGGTGTAGGACCCCACCCATCAGATACTGATGACCGATCCTGAGGACAGTCCCATAGAGAGAATAGAGCTGAGTGCTATACCGAGCACGCCACTATACAATGTACGGCGCTGTGCTGGGTGATCAGAGAGAAGACTGCGGGGCTCACAGGAGTCTTCTCAAACAGCTGATCGGAGAGATCGGGTGTAGGACCCCACCCATCAGACACTGATGACCGATCCTGAGGACAGTCCCATAGAAGAGAATGGAGCTGAGTGCTATACCGAGCACGGCCACTATACAATGTACGGCGCTGTGCTGGGTGATCAGGGAGAAGACTGCGAGGCTCACAGGAGTCTTCTCAAACAGCTGATCAGAGGGTCCGGGTGTAGGACCCCACCCATCAGATACTGATGACCGATCCTGAGGACAGTCCCATAGAAGAGAATAGAGCTGAGTGCTATACCGAGCACGGCCACTATACAATGTGCGGCGCTGTGCTGGGTGATCAGGAGAGAACTGCGGGGCTCACAGGAGTCTTCTCAAACAGCTGATCGGAGAGGTCCGGGTGTAGGACCCCACCCATCAGATACTGATGACCGATCCTGAGGACAGTCCCATAGAGGAGAATAGAGCCGAGTGCTATACCGAGCACGGCCACTATATAATGTACGGCGCAGTGATCAGGGAGAAGACCGCGGGGCTCACAGGAGTCTTCTCAAACAGCTGATCGGAGGGGTCCCGGTGTAGGACCCCCACCCATCAGATACTGATGACTGATCCTGAGGACAGTCCCATAGAGGAGAATAGAGCTGAGTGCTATACCGAGCACGGCCACTATACAATGTACGGCGCTGTGCTGAGTGATCAGGGAGAAGACCGCGGGGCTCACAGGAGTCTTCTCAAACAGCTGATCGGAGAGGTCCCGGGTGTAGGACCCCCACCCATCAGATACTGATGACCGATTCTGAGGATAGCTCATTTGTAGAAAAATCCTAGAAATCCCCTTTAATCTGTTTAAAAATCACATACCTCAATTTCTGTACATTGGAGGCGATGCCACATAACCTGTAGATACCGTCCACGATGCCATGCTCCTCCACAAATTCTGTGCAGCTTTTCAGAACCTGAGGAACTGAGCATAGGAGCTTATTAATCCGGGGTGAGCAACATGATGAGCGCCTGGATATCGGAGGAATCCCTAGTCACGGCCAATGGCGAGGCTGAGGAGCATGCCAGTGATGTTCTGCTTGTGGGAATAGTATTAGGGCCAGTAAGGAGGCTATACAGTGCCTTGCAAAAATAGTCATCCCCTTTGTGTTTTCCCTGTTTTGTTGCATTTCAGCCTGGAATTAAAGCAGATTTTCAGGGTTCATAGCATTGGATTTCCATCATCTCTACAACTTTCAAGCTGTAGCATATTGAGACAAAAAAAACAAACGGAGAAATGTCTGGTGCATTAGTGTTCAACCCTGAAAGTCGGGACCGTGAAGCTCCCTTTTGCTGCAGTCATAAATGCTGTTGGGGCACATCTAGACCCTGGGATGTTTGCCCATTCTTCCAGGCACGCCTGTTCTGGTGTCCTGCAGTCTTGGGGTCAGGCCACAGCTCTGGAGACTGACTAGGTCATATCAAGACATTTACATGGTTCCCCGTAAAGCGCCCCAGTGCAGCTTCAGACGGATGTGCAGGGTCATAGTCCCTCCAGTGTTAAATCTCTACTAGACTGACACAAGTCCAAGAACTGCCCCGTATTTACTGCCTTCAGTCTATCCTCACCAGCTGGCCAGTCCCCACCAATAAGAAGCGCCCCATAGCTTGATGTGGCCACTAATTAAATTATATTACATGAGCTCATTGAGCTGGCATCATGGCCAAGCACGTGGAAGGTGGAAGTAAAGTAGTGCTGCCGCAGTAATCGTCAGGATGCATGCAAAAGAACTTGGGTGTTGGGATTACAGGTAAGCCAAGCAGCCGTACTCAGCGTCAGGCAGCAGCTGCAAAGCAGGCAGAATTCTAGGGTGGATAAAAGAGATAAAAACTTGTGATCCATAGTGTAATATTATCCCTCATAAGGCAACATCTGGAATATAGCATTCAGTTTTGGATATAGGAGAGCTAGGAAGGGCGAACAGAGGGGCGAACAGATTAGTACATGGGATATCTAATGAGAGGACTTAGAGGTGACCTGATTACGTGTATAAATACACAGAACCGCCACAGGATGCATTCATTCCAAGGACTTTACGCAGGACCAGGGAACGTTCATTCCATGTGAAGGAGGCATCGGGGCGTTCATTCCGTTTAGAGGAGACTGGATGTTATACACCTGTGGTAATGGTAGACTGCATGGCTAGAGGCTGGATGTTATACACTGTGGTAATGGTAGACTGCATGGCTAGAGGCTGGATGTTATACACTGTGGTAATGGTAGACTGCATGGCTAGAGGCTGGATGTTATACACTGTGGTAATGGTAGACTGCATGGCTAGAGGCTGGATGTTATACACTGTGGTAATGGTAGACTGCATGGCTAGAGGCTGGATGTTATACACTGTGGTAATGGTAGACTGCATGGCTAGAGGCTGGATGTTATACACTGTGGTAATGGTAGACTGCATGGCTAGAGGCTGGATGTTATACACTGTGGTAATGGTAGACTGCATGGCTAGAGGCTGGATGTTATACACTGTGGTAATGGTAGACTGCATGGCTAGAGGCTGGATGTTATACACTGTGGTAATGGTAGACTGCATGGCTAGAGGCTGGATGTTATACACTGTGGTAATGGTAGACTGCATGGCTAGAGGCTGGATGTTATACACTGTGGTAATGGTAGACTGCATGGCTAGAGGCTGGATGTTATACACTGTGGTAATGGTAGACTGCATGGCTAGAGGCTGGATGTTATACACTGTGGTAATGGTAGACTGCATGGCTAGAGGCTGGATGTTATACACTGTGGTAATGGTAGACTGCATGGCTAGAGGCTGGATGTTATACACTGTGGTAATGGTAGACTGCATGGCTAGAGGCTGGATGTTATACACTGTGGTAATGGTAGACTGCATGGCTAGAGGCTGGATGTTATACACTGTGGTAATGGTAGACTGCATGGCTAGAGGCTGGATGTTATACACTGTGGTAATGGTAGACTGCATGGCTAGAGGCTGGATGTTATACACTGTGGTAATGGTAGACTGCATGGCTAGAGGCTGGATGTTATACACTGTGGTAATGGTAGACTGCATGGCTAGAGGCTGGATGTTATACACCTGTGGTAATGGTAGACTGCATGGCTAGAGGCTGGATGTTATACACTGTGGTAATGGTAGACTGCATGGCTAGAGGCTGGATGTTATACACTGTGGTAATGGTAGACTGCATGGCTAGAGGCTGGATGTTATACACTGTGGTAATGGTAGACTGCATGGCTAGAGGCTGGATGTTATACACTGTGGTAATGGTAGACTGCATGGCTAGAGGCTGGATGTTATACACTGTGGTAATGGTAGACTGCATGGCTAGAGGCTGGATGTTATACACTGTGGTAATGGTAGACTGCATGGCTAGAGGCTGGATGTTATACACTGTGGTAATGGTAGACTGCATGGCTAGAGGCTGGATGTTATACACTGTGGTAATGGTAGACTGCATGGCTAGAGGCTGGATGTTATACACTGTGGTAATGGTAGACTGCATGGCTAGAGGCTGGATGTTATACACTGTGGTAATGGTAGACTGCATGGCTAGAGGCTGGATGTTATACACTGTAGTAATGGTAGACTGCATGGCTAGAGGCTGGATGTTATACACTGTGGTAATGGTAGACTGCATGGCTAGAGGCTGGATGTTATACACCTGTGGTAATGGTAGACTGCATGGCTAGAGGCTGGATGTTATACACTGTGGTAATGGTAGACTGCATGGCTAGAGGCTGGATGTTATACACTGTGGTAATGGTAGACTGCATGGCTAGAGGCTGGATGTTATACACTGTGGTAATGGTAGACTGCATGGCTAGAGGCTGGATGTTATACACTGTGGTAATGGTAGACTGCATGGCTAGAGGCTGGATGTTATACACTGTGGTAATGGTAGACTGCATGGCTAGAGGCTGGATGTTATACACTGTGGTAATGGTAGACTGCATGGCTAGAGGCTGGATGTTATACACTGTGGTAATGGTAGACTGCATGGCTAGAGGCTGGATGTTATACACTGTGGTAATGGTAGACTGCATGGCTAGAGGCTGGATGTTATACACTGTGGTAATGGTAGACTGCATGGCTAGAGGCTGGATGTTATACACTGTGGTAATGGTAGACTGCATGGCTAGAGGCTGGATGTTATACACTGTGGTAATGGTAGACTGCATGGCTAGAGGCTGGATGTTATACACTGTGGTAATGGTAGACTGCATGGCTAGAGGCTGGATGTTATACACTGTGGTAATGGTAGACTGCATGGCTAGAGGCTGGATGTTATACACTGTGGTAATGGTAGACTGCATGGCTAGAGGCTGGATGTTATACACCTGTGGTAATGGTAGACTGCATGGCTAGAGGCTGGATGTTATACACTGTGGTAATGGTAGACTGCATGGCTAGAGGCTGGATGTTATACACTGTGGTAATGGCAGACTGCATGGCTAGAGGCTGGATGTTATACACTGTGGTAATGGTAGACTGCATGGCTAGAGGCTGGATGTTATACACTGTGGTAATGGTAGACTGCATGGCTAGAGGCTGGATGTTATACACTGTGGTAATGGTAGACTGCATGGCTAGAGGCTGGATGTTATACACTGTGGTAATGGTAGACTGCATGGCTAGAGGCTGGATGTTATACACTGTGGTAATGGTAGACTGCATGGCTAGAGGCTGGATGTTATACACTGTGGTAATGGTAGACTGCATGGCTAGAGGCTGGATGTGATACACTGTGGTAATGGTAGACTGCATGGCTAGAGGCTGGATGTTATACACTGTGGTAATGGTAGACTGCATGGCTAGAGGCTGGATGTTATACACTGTGGTAATGGTAGACTGCATGGCTAGAGGATGGATGTTATACACCTGTGGTAATGGTAGACTGCATGGCTAGAGGATGGATGTTATACACCTGTGGTAATGGTAGACTGCATGGCTAGAGGATGGATGTTATACACCTGTGGTAATGGTAGACTGCATGGCTAGAGGATGGATGTTATACACCTGTGGTAATGGTAGACTGCATGGCTAGAGGCTGGATGTTATACACTGGGGTAATGGTAGACTGCATGGCTAGAGGCTGGATGTTATACACTGGGGTAATGGTAGACTGCATGGCTAGAGGCTGGATGTTATACACTGTGGTAATGGCAGACTGCATGGCTAGAGGCTGGATGTTATACACTGTGGTAATAGCAGACTGCATGGCTAGAGGCTGGATGTTATAAACTGTGGTAATGGTAGACTGCATGGCTAGAGGCTGGATGTTATACACTGTGGTAATGGTAGACTGCATGGCTAGAGGCTGGATGTTATACACTGTGGTAATGGTAGACTGCATGGCTAGAGGCTGGATGTTATACACTGTGGTAATGGTAGACTGCATGGCTAGAGGCTGGATGTTATACACTGTGGTAATGGCAGACTGCATGGCTAGAGGCTGGATGTTATATACTGTGGTAATGGTAGACTGCATGGCTAGAGGCTGGATGTTATACACTGTGGTAATGGTAGACTGCATGGCTAGAGGCTGGATGTTATACACTGTGGTAATGGTAGACTGCACGGTTAGAGGCTGGATGTTATACACTGTGGTAATGGTAGACTGCATGGCTAGAGGCTGGATGTTATACACTGTGGTAATTGTATACTGCATGGCTAAAGGCTGGATGTTATACACTGGGGTAATGGTAGACTGCATGGCTAGAGGCTGGATGTTATACACTGTGGTAATGGTAGACTGCATGGCTAGAGGCTGGATGTTATACACTGTGGTAATGGTAGACTGCATGGCTAGAGGCTGGATGGTATACACTGTGGTAATGGTAGACTGCATGGCCAGAGGCTGGATGTTATATGCTATGGTAATGGTAGACTGCATGGCTAGAGGCTGGATGTTATACAGTGTGGTAATGGTAGACTGCATGGCTAGAGGCTGGATGTTATACACCTGTGGTAATGGTAGACTGCATGGCTAGAGGCTGGATGTTATACACTGTGGTAATGGCAGACTGCATGGCTAGAGGCTGGATGTTATACACTGTGGTAATGGTAGACTGCATGGCTAGAGGCTGGATGTTATACACTGTGGTAATGGTAGACTGTATGGCTAGAGGCTGGATGTTATATACTGTGGTAATGGTAGACTGCATGGCTAGAGGCTGGATGTTATACACTGTGGTAATGGTAGACTGTATGGCTAGAGGCTGGATGTTATATACTGTGGTAATGGTAGACTGCATGGCTAGGGGCTGGATGTTATACTCTGTGGTAATGGTAGACTGTATGGCTAGAGGCTGGATGTTATATACTGTTGTAATGGTAGACTGCATGGCTAGAGGCTGGATGTTATACACTGTGGTAATGGTAGACTGCATGGCTAGAGGCTGGATGTTATACACTGTGGTAATGGTAGACTGCATGGCTAGATGCTGGATGTTATACACTGTGGTAATGGTAGACTGCATGGCTAGAGGCTGGATGTTATACACTGTGGTAATGGTAGACTGCATGGCTAGAGGCTGGATGTTATACACTGTGGTAATGGTAGACTGTATGACTAGAGGCTGGATGTTATACACTGTGGTAATGGTAGACTGCATGGCTAGAGGCTGGATGTTATACACTGTGGTAATGGTAGACTGCATGGCTAGAGGCTGGATGTTATACACTGTGGTAATGGTAGACTGTATGGCTAGAGGCTGGATGTTATATACTGTGGTAATGGTAGACTGCATGGCTAGAGGCTGGATGTTATACACTGTGGTAATGGTAGACTGTATGGCTAGAGGCTGGATGTTATATACTGTGGTAATGGTAGACTGCATGGCTAGAGGCTGGATGTTATACACTGTGGTAATGGTAGACTGTATGGCTAGAGGCTGGATGTTATACACTGTTGTAATGGTAGACTGCATGGCTAGAGGCTGGATGTTATACACTGTGGTAATGGTAGACTGCATGGCTAGAGGCTGGATGTTATACACTGTGGTAATGGTAGACTGCATGGCTAGAGGCTGGATGTTATACACTGTGGTAATGTCAGACTGCATGGCTAGAGGCTGGATGTTATACACTGTGGTAATGGTAGACTGCATGGCTAGAGGCTGGATGTTATACACTGTGGTAATGGTAGACTGCATGGCTAGAGGCTGGATGTTATACACTGTGATAATGGTAGACTGCATGGCTAGAGGCTGGATGTTATACACTGTGGTAATGGTAGACTGCATGGCTAGAGGCTGGATGTTATACACTGTGGTAATGGTAGACTGCATGGCTAGAGGCTGGATGTTATACACTGTGGTAATGGTAGACTGCATGGCTAGAGGCTGGATGTTATACACTGTGGTAATTGTAGACTGCATGGCTAGAGGCTGGATGTTATACACTGTGGTAATGGTAGACTGCACGGCTAGAGGCTGGATGTTATACACTGTGGTAATGGTAGACTGCATGGCTAGAGGCTGGATGTTATACACTGTGGTAATGGTAGACTGCATGGCTAGAGGCTGGATGTTATACACTGTGGTAATGGTAGACTGCATGGCTAGAGGCTGGATGTTATACACTGTGGTAATGGTAGACTGCATGGCTAGAGGCTGGATGTTATACACTGTGGTAATGGTAGACTGTATGGCTAGAGGCTGGATGTTATATACTGTTGTAATGGTAGACTGTATGGCTAGAGGCTGGATGTTATACACTGTGGTAATGGTAGACTGCATGGCTAGAGGCTGGATGTTATACACTGTGGTAATGGTAGACTGTATGGCTAGAGGCTGGATGTTATACACTGTGGTAATGGTAGACTGCATGGCTAGAGGCTGGATGTTGTACACTGTGGTAATGGCAGACTGCATGGCTAGAGGCTGGATGTTATACACTGTGGTAATGGTAGACTGCATGGTTAGAGGCTGGATGTTATACACTGTGGTAATGGTAGACTGCATGGCTAGAGGCTGGATGTTATACACTGTGGTAATGGTAGACTGTATGGCTAGAGGCTGGATGTTATACACTGTGGTAATGGTAGACTGTATGGCTAGAGGCTGGATGGTATACACTGTGGTAATGGTAGACTGCATGGCTAGAGGCTGGATGTTATACACTGTGGTAAAGGTAGAATGCATGGCTAGAGGCTGGATGTTATACATCTGTGGCAGTGGATCTGTATGAAACACCTGAAGTCAAGGTGTGATTAAGATGGCGCCTGAACGCCTGATAATTTTCTTATTATAGTCCTTTTAATCCAGAGGGGAAAAAAGCAGTCTGGTTTGAGAGCTGCACTTATACAAGCAGACAAACAATGCGAGTTTGTGAGCCTTCCTGTATTTGATTTCCAGTGTGTGTTTGTATTAAGTGTGTGACTTTCGATTACGTGACTTGAGATTCAGGGACTTTAGGAGGGACTACAGTAACTTAGATTCTTATCACTGCACCATATTGTATTTTCTCTCTTTTTTTGTGTAACCCCCATTAGGATGTGCTCATCACTGACAACGCCATCCTGGAACAGATGTTTTCTTATCTGTGTTCAAAATGTGAGCAAATTGCCCGTTTGGAATCGCACATCGAGTATCTAACCGGGCGAGTTTCAATACTGAGAAGCGTTGGTAATTTGGAAAAGAGTTTGCTGCTCACTGAGCAAGCGCTCTATGGGGTAGATGTGGGGGAGGGTGTTAGCGAGGAGGCTCAGGAAAGTGAGGTAGGTAGCTTGATAACAGTTAGAAAGCGGGGTAGAGTGTCAGGGAGGCTACAAGGTTGTCAGACGTTATTGGCGTTATTATGGCGGAACTCCGCAGATATAGACCGGGAAACTGAAAGCTGTACATCTCATAAAGGAAACTGGTTCTTGGCAATAACCAAAGACAATTACCTTTCCCGACTGGTTCTGGACCCGACTAGAGGGACAGCGATACTGGACTTAGTATTACCAATAGACCGGACAGAACCACAGACGTGCAGGTCGGGAGACACCGGGGAAATAGTGACCATAAAGTTATAACCTTCCATTTATCATTCAAAAGAGGAGGAACAAAAATACCAAACTTCAAAAAAGCATCTGACCAACTAAGGGTGGGTTCACACTAGTGTTATGGATTCGGTTATGGCCTTCCATTATAACGTGGATATAATGGAACATAACGGAATCCATAAGACGGAAGGACAGATCCGTTCTTTTACCCATAGACTTCTATTCTGATGGAATGCAATACGGAAGCCTTTAAAAGGCATTCCGTTTGCTTTCTTTCATAATACAAGTCTATGGAAAAGCATAACGGATCAATCTGGTTCCCGTTATGCAAGACGGAAAACAAAGTCAGGATGGGACCCAGACGGATTCCGTAACAATAGAAGTCTATGGACAAAAGAACGGATCCGTCCTTCCGTCTTATGGATTCCGTTATAACGGAAGGCCATAACGGAAACCATAACACTAGTGTGACCATAAGCTAGCCTAACTGGGACAAAGTCCTCAAAAATAAAAATAGACACAAAATGGGGTATTTTTAAAAGCATCCTAAAATCTAATTGTGAGAGGTACAAATCTTATGGGTATAAAAGGTTAAGGAACAAGAAGAAACCAATGTGGATAAATAGAACTGTAAAGAAAGCAATAAATGACAAAAAGAAAGCATATAAATCAATAAAATAGAAGGGTAGCGGGGAAGCACTGAAAAAGTATAAGGAAAAATATAGAATATGTAAAAAACTAATAAAAGCGGCCAAACTAGAGACCAAGAGATTAATTGCCAAACAGAACAAAACTAACCCTAAAATGTTCTTCAATTATATAAATGGTAAAAAGTGTCTGTCCCAGAAAGAAGTACAGCAGCGTCTTAAAAAGATTAAAATAGGCAAATCGCCAGGACCAGATGGCATACACCCCCATATCCTAAGGGAATTAAGTGATGTCACAGCCAGACCTTTATTTCTAATATTTGCGGACTCTATACTGACAGGGAATGTTCCACAGTATTGGCGTATAGCAAATGTGGTGCCAATATTCAAAAAGGGTCCAAAAACAGAGCCCGGAATCTATAGGCCGGTAAGTTTAACACACGAATCAGTACTGGAGGGGTCACTGTCACTAGTGGGGTACCACAGGGGTCAGTACTGGAGGGGTCACTGTCACTAGTGGGGTACCACAGGGGTCAGTACTGGAGGGGTCACTGTCACTAGTGGGGTACCACAGGGGTCAGTACTGGAGGGGTCACTGTCACTAGTGGGGTACCACAGGGGTCAGTACTGGAGGGGTCACTGTCACTAGTGGGGTACCACAGGGGTCAGTATTGGAGCCCTAATCTTTTCAATATATTTATTAATGATCTTGTAGAAGGCCTGCACAGTAAAATATTAATTTTTGCTAAACTGTGTAAAGTAATTAACAATACAGAGGACTGTGTGTGTGTGTGTATATATTTACTTTATATATCTTTACTGTAAGAGCAGTGAGACTATGGACTCTATACTGTAAGAGCAGTGAGACTATGGATTCTTTACTGTAAGGGAAGTGAGACTATGGACTCTATACTGTAAGAGCAGTGAGACTATGGACTCTATACTGTAAGAGCAGTGAGACTATGGACTCTATACTGTAAGAGCAGTGAGACTACGGACTCTTTACTGTAAGAGCAGTGAGACTATGGACTCTTTACTGTAAGAGCAGTGAGACTATGGACTCTTTATGGTAAGAGCAGTGAGACTATGGACTCTATACTGTAAGAGCAGTGAGACTATGGATTCTTTACTGTAAGAGCAGTGAGACTATGGACTCTATACTGTAAGAGCAGTGAGACTATGGACTCTATACTGTAAGAGCAGTGAGACTATGGACTCTATACTGTAAGAGCAGTGAGACTACGGACTCTTTACTGTAAGAGCAGTGAGACTATGGACTCTTTACTGTAAGAGCAGTGAGACTATGGACTCTTTATGGTAAGAGCAGTGAGACTATGGACTCTATACTGTAAGAGCAGTGAGACTATGGACTCTTTACTGTAAGAGCAGTGAGACTATAGACTCTATACTGTAAGAGCAGTGAGACCATGGACTCTTTACTGTAAGAGCAGTGAGACTATGGACTCTATACTGTAAGAGCAGTGAGACTATGGACTCTATACTGTAAGAGCAGTGAGACTATGGACTCTATACTGTAAGAGCAGTGAGACTATGGACTCTTTACTGTAAGAGCAGTGAGACTATGGACTCTTTACTGTAAGAGCAGTGAGACTATGGACTCTATACTGTAAGAGCAGTGAGACTATGGACTCTATACTGTAAGAGCAGTGAGACTATGGACTCTATACTGTAAGAGCAGTGAGACTATGGACTCTTTACTGTAAGAGCAGTGAGACTATGGACTCTTTACTGTAAGAGCAGTGAGACTATGGGCTCTATACTGTAAGAGCAGTGAGACTATGGACGCTATACTGTAAGAGCAGTGAGACTATGGACTCTATACTGTAAGAGCAGTGAGACTATGGACTCTTTACTGTAAGAGCAGTGAGACTATGGAGCTCTCTCCCTGAGGAGGTGGTGATGGTGAGTTCACTATAAGAGTTAAGGAGGGGCCTGGATGTATTTCTGTAGTGTATTGTAGTGTATCAACTTGCAGGATAACAGGCAGAACTGGATGGACAGATGTCTTTTTTCGGCCTTATATACTATGTTACTATTTGTATTTATAGTCACGGAGGTACTTAGGTGTATGTTGATAATGGAGAAGTCAATTAGTAAGAATACAAGACGAATGTGTGCCCATGTCTGCGGGAACTATGGTTACATCCAAAAAGGTATTCACTCCTCCCCCTGTAACATCTTGAGCTTTTATGTGTGAGTTCAACAATGTTAAATGTGCATTATATTATATGTTGTGTCAGTATTAACTTCCTTATTTATTGTTGCTGAGTGACAATAGGTCTTCCTTGAGAAATAATGAGCCAAAATGAGTGGATCTCCTCAGTGATGCTGGCATTTTCCATGTCCATTGATTCCAGTGACCAGATGGTTTAGAATTCCATCCATAGTGCAGTAACCTCACTGAGCCAATAAGCAGCTGTCTAAGAGTAGCTGAAGCTCTTCGGAGAGGAGAGGAACAGGAGGACTGACTGATCCTGTGCAGAGAAAAGAAGGGGAGCAGGAGGACTGACTATTCCTGTGCAGAGAGGAGGAAGAAGCAAAAGAATGAATGATCTTGTACAAAGAGGAGCTGGAGCCCAGAGACTGACTGATCCTTGCCAGAGAGAAGGAGGAGCCCAGAGACTGAATTATCCTGTGCAGAACGGAGGAGGAGCAGGAGGACTGACTGATCCTGTGCAGAGAAAAGAAGGGGACCAGGAGGACTGACTGATCCTGTGCAGAACGGAGGAGGAGCAGGAGGACTGATTGATCCTGTGCAGAGAAAAGTAGAGGAGCAGGAGGAATGACTGATCCTGTGCAGAGAAAAGAAGAGGAGTAGGAGGACTGACTGATCCTGTGCAGAGAAAAGAAGAGGAGCAGGATGACTGACTGATCCTATGCAGAACGGAGGAGGAGCAGGAGGACTGACTGATCCTGTGCAGAGAAAAGAAGGGGAGCAGGAGGACTGACTATTCCTGTGCAGAGAGGAGGAAGAAGCAATAGAATGAATGATCTTGTACAAAGAGGAGCTGGAGCCCAGAGACTGACTGATCCTTGCCAGAGAGAAGGAGGAGCCCAGAGACTGAATTATCCTGTGCAGAACTGAGGAGGAGCAGGAGGACTGACTGATCCTGTGCAGAGAAAAGAAGGGGACCAGGAGGACTGACTGATCCTGTGCAGAACGGAGGAGGAGCAGGAGGACTGATTGATCCTGTGCAGAGAAAAGTAGAGGAGCAGGAGGAATGACTGATCCTGTGCAGAGAAAAGAAGAGGAGTAGGAGGACTGACTGATCCTGTGCAGAGAAAAGAAGAGGAGCAGGATGACTGACTGGTCCTGTGCAGAACGGAGGAGGAGCAGGAGGACTGACTGATCCTGTGCAGAGAAAAGAAGGGGAGCAGGAGGACTGACTGATCCTGTGCAGAGAAAAGAAGAGGAGCAGGATGAATGACTGATCCTGTGCAGAACGGAGGAGGAGCAGGAGGACTGACTGATCCTGTGCAGAGAAAAGAAGGGGAGCAGGAGGACTGACTGATCCTGTGCAGAGAAAAGAAGAGGAGCAGGATGACTGACTGATCCTGTGCAGAACGGAGGAGGAGCAGGAGGACTGACTGATCCTGTGCAGAGAAAAGAAGGGGAGCAGGAGGACTGACTGATCCTGTGCAGAGAAAAGTAGAAGAGCAGGAGGATTTACTAATCCTGTGTAGACAAAAGAAGAGGAGCAGGAGGACTGACTGGTCCTGTGCAGAGAAAAGAAGAGGAGCAGGAGGACTGACTGATCCTGTGCAGAGAAAAGAAGAGAAGCAGGATGACTGACTGATCCTGTGCAGAGAAAAGAAGAGGAGCAGGGGGACTGACAGATCCTGCACAGAGAAAAGTAGAGGAGCAGGAGTACTGACTGATCCTGTGCAGAGAAAAGAAGAGGAGCAGGAGGACTGACTGGTCCTGTGCAGAGAAAAGAAGAGGAGCAGGGGGACTGACTGATCCTGTGCAGAGAAAAGAAGAGGAGCAGGGGGACTGACAGATCCTGCACAGAGAAAAGTAGAGGAGCAGGAGTACTGACTGATCCTGTGCAGAGAAAAGAAGAGGAGCAGGAGGACTGACTGATCCTGTGCAGAGAAAAGAAGAGGAGCAGGAGGACTGATTGATCCTGTGCAGAGAAAAGAAGAGTAGCAGGAGGACTAGCTAATCCTTTGCAGAGAAAAGAAGATGAGCAGGAGGACTGACTGATTCTGTACAGAGAAAAGGAGAGGGGCAGGAGGACTGACTGATCCTTTGCAAAGAGGAGGAAGAAGCAAAAGAATGAATGATCTTGTACAAAGAGGAGCTGGAGCCCAGAGACTGACTGATCCAGTACAGAGAGGAGGAGGAGGAGCCTAGAGACTGACTGATCCTGTACAGAGAGGAGAAGGAGGAGCCTAAAAACTGACTGATGCTGTGCAGAGAGGAAGAGAAGGAGCCCAGAGACTGATCCTGTGTCGAGGGGAGGAGCCCAGGGACTGACTCTTCCTGTACAGAGAGGAGGAGGAGCCCAGAGACTTATCCTGTACAAAGTGGAGAAGGAGGAGCCCGTAGACTGATTGATCCTGTGCAGAGAGGAGGAGGAGGAGCCTAGAGACTGACTGATGCTGTACAGAGAGGAGGAGGAGGAGCATAGAGACTGACTGCTCCTGTACAGAGAGGAGGAGGAGGAGCCTAGAGACTGACTGATGCTGTGCAGAGAGGAGGAGGAGGAGCCCAGAGACTGACTGATGCTGTACAGAGAGGAAGAGGAGCCCACAGACCAACTGATGCTGTGCAGAGAGGAGGAGAAGGGGCCCAGAGACTGATCCTGTGTAGAGGGGAGGAGCCTAGAGACTGACTGATCCTGTACAGAGTGGAGAAGGAGGAGCCTAAAAACTGACTGACTGCTGTGCAGAGAGGAAGAGAAGGAGCCCAGAGACTGATCCTGTGTCGAGGGGAGGAGCCCAGGGACTGACTGTTCCTGTACAGAGAGGAGGAGGAGCCCAGAGACTTATCCTGTACAAAGTGGAGAATGAGGAGCCCGTAGACTGATTGATCCTGTGCAGAGAGGAGGAGGAGGAGCCTAGAGACTGACTGATCCTGTACAGAGAGGAGAAGGAGCCTAAAAACTGACTGACTGCTGTGCAGAGAGGAAGAGAAGGAGCCCAGAGACTGATCCTGTGTCGAGGGGAGGAGCCCAGGGACTGACTGTTCCTGTACAGAGAGGAGGAGGAGCCCAGAGACTTATCCTGTACAAAGTGGAGAATGAGGAGTCCGTAGACTGATTGATCCTGTGCAGAGAGGAGGAGGAGGAGCCCAGAGACTGACTGATGCTGTACAGAGAGGAGGAGGAGGAGCGTAGAGACTGACTGATGCTGTACAGAGAGGAGGAGGAGGAGCCCAGAGACTGACTGATGCTGTACAGAGAGGAAGAGGAGCCCACAGACCAACTGATGCTGTGCAGAGAGGAGGAGGAGGAGCGTAGAGACTGACTGCTCCTGTACAGAGAGGAAGAGGAGCCCACAGACCAACTGATGCTGTGCAGAGAGGAGGAGGAGGAGCCCAGAGACTGACTGATGCTGTACAGAGAGGAAGAGGAGCCCACAGACCAACTGATGCTGTGCAGAGAGGAGGAGAAGGGGCCCAGAGACTGATCCTGTGTAGAGGGGAGGAGCCTAGAGGCTGACTGATCCTGTACAGAGAGGAGAAAGAGGAGCCTAGAGACTGACTGATGCTGTGCAGAGAGGAAGAGGAGGAGCCCAGAGACTGATTCTGTGCAGAGGGGAGGAGCCCAGGGACTGACTGTTCCTGTACAGAGAGGAGGAGGAGCCCAGACAGTGATTGATCCTGTACAGAGAGGAGAAGGAGGAGCCTAAAAACTGACTGATGCTGTGCAGAGAGGAAGAGAAGGAGCCCAAAGACTGATCCTGTGTCGAGGGGAGGAGCCCAGGGACTGACTGTTCCTGTACAGAGAGGAGGAGGAGCCCAGAGACTTATCCTGTACAAAGTGGAGAAGGAGGAGCCCGTAGACTGATTGATCCTGTGCAGAGAGGAGGAGGAGGAGCCTAGAGACTGACTGATCCTGTACAGAGAGGAGAAGAAGGAGCCTAGAGACTGACTGATCCTGTACAGAGTGGAGGAGGAGGAGCCCAGAGACTGACTGATGCTGTACAGAGAGGAGGAGGAGCAGGAGGACTGATTGATCCTATACAGAGAGGAGGAGGAGGAGCCTAGAGACTGACTGATCCTGTACAGAGAGGAGGAGGAGCCCAGAGTCTGACTGATGCTGTGCAGAGAGGAGGAGGAGCCTAGAGACTGATCCTGTACAGAGTGGAGGAGGAGGAGCCCAGAGACTGACTGATGCTGTACAGAGAGGAGGAGGAGGAGCGTAGAGACTGACTGCTCCTGTACAGAGAGGAGGAGGAGGAGGAGCCTAGAGACTGACTGATGCTGTGCAGAGAGGAGGAGGAGGAGCCCAGAGACTGACTGATGCTGTACAGAGAGGAAGAGGAGCCCACAGACCAACTGATGCTGTGCAGAGAGGAGGAGAAGGGGCCCAGAGACTGATCCTGTGCAGAGGGGAGGAGCCCAGGGACTGACTGTTCCTGTACAGAGAGGAGGAGGAGCCCAGAGAGTGATTGATCCTGTGCAGAGAGGAGGAGGAGGAGCCTGGAGACTGACTGATCCTGTACAGAGAGGAGAAGAAGGAGCCTAGAGACTGACTGATCCTGTACAGACTGGAGGTGGCGGAGCTCAGAGACTGACTGATGCTGTACAAAGAGTAGGAGGAGTAGGAGGACTGATTGATCCTGTACAGAGAGGAGGAGGAGGAGCCTTGAGACTGACTGATCTTGTACAGAGAGGAGAAGAAGGACCCTAGAGACTGACTGATCCTGTACAGAGTGGAGGAGGAGGAGCCCAGAGACTGACTGATGCTGTGTAGAGAGGAGGAGGAGCAGGAGGACTGATTGATCCTGTGCAGAGAGGAGGAGGAGGAGCCTAGAGACAGACTGATCCTGTACAGAGAGGAGAAGAAGGAGCCTAGAGACTGACTGATCCTGTACAGAGTGGAGGAGGAGGAGCCCAGAGACTGACTGATGCTGTGCAGAGAGGAGGAGGAGCAGGAGTACTGATTGATCCTGTGCAGAGAGGAGGAGGAGGAGCCTAGAGAATGACTGATGCTGTGCAGAGAGGAGGAGGAGGAGCCTAGAGACTGATGCTGTGCAGAGAGGAGGAGGAGGAGCCTAGAGACTGACTGATCCTGTGCAGAGAGGAGGAGGAGGAGCCTAGAGAATGACTGATGCTGTGCAGAGAGGAGGAGGAGCAGGAGGACTGATTGATCCTGTGCAGAGAGGAGGAGGAGGAGCCTAGAGACTGACTGATGCTGTGCAGAGAGGAGGAGGAGGAGCCTAGAGACTGACTGATGTTGTGCAGAGAGGAGGAGGAGGAGCCTAGAGACTGACTGATGCTGTACAGAGAGGAGGAGGAGCTGGAGGACTGATTGATCCTGTACAAAGAGGAGGAGGAGGAGCCTAGAGACTGACTGATCCTGTGCAGAGAGGAGGAGGAGGAGCCTAGAGACTGACTGATGCTGTGCAGAGAGGAGGAGGAGGAGCCTAGAGACTGACTGATGTTGTGCAGAGAGGAGGAGGAGGAGCCTAGAGACTGACTGATGCTGTACAGAGAGGAGGAGGAGCTGGAGGACTGATTGATCCTGTACAGAGAGGAGGAGGAGGAGCCCAGAGACTTACTGATGCTGTGCAGAGAGGAGGAGGAGGAGCCTAGAGACTGACTGATCCTGTGCAGAGAGGAGGAGGAGGAGCCTAGAGACTGACTGATGCTGTGCAGAGAGGAGGAGGAGGAGCCTAGAGACTGACTGATGTTGTGCAGAGAGGAGGAGGAGGAGCCTAGAGACTGACTGATGCTGTACAGAGAGGAGGAGGAGCTGGAGGACTGATTGATCCTGTACAGAGAGGAGGAGGAGGAGCCCAGAGACTTACTGATGCTGTGCAGAGAGGAGGAGGAGGAGCCTAGAGACTGACTGATCCTGTGCAGAGAGGAGGAGGAGGAGCCTAGAGACTGACTGATGCTGTGCAGAGAGGAGGAGGAGGAGCCTAGAGACTGACTGATGCTGTACAGAGAGGAGGAGGAGCTGGAGGACTGATTGATCCTGTACAGAGAGGAGGAGGAGGAGCCCAGAGACTTACTGATGCTGTGCAGAGAGGAGGAGCTGTAAGATTCATTCATCCTCCGCAGCGAGAAAGAAGGAGCCACAGGACTGAGTGATCCTGTACATAGAAAATGGGAGGAGCCTGAAAACTGACATTTGCCATGTAGAGAAAAGAAGCTGGGGTTAAGAAACCACGTGCACCTTATGACCAGCAGTAGATGACCCTGGATGGTAAGATTGTGTTGGAATCCAGCAACTCTGTGTGGTTTGAGAATATTATTTGGCACCATAGATAAGGTTGACCAGTAATAGCCCTGATCCTGCACCCTTGTCCTGGGAAATGGTAACATTCTGTTTTAGCATTATTAATACAGTTCCAGGAGGAATAAAAGAGTTACAACACAATGTAAATTCAATGAAAATATGCTCAAAGGCTGATATTTCCAGACTGCGCCGCACAGTAGAGCTGCTAGCTTCTCATTGTACTAGACCACACAGCAGAGCGGACAGACCAGAGCGGACTATACTACAGCTTAGTTGGACACCACGGAATCCATCACAGCTAAGAGGTCTTTGTCATCTGGTTTCCCGATTACTCTTATTAGTCATAGTTTGGATGTGACTCGGTAGGTGAGGCCTTCTCCAGCACTGCTCTAAGGTTGTGATGCTCTTTCAGTGGGGCATAATTCATGGAAAGGAGCCACTTTTCTACAGATTCTGACCCGGACTCTGAATGAAGGATTTCAGCCTGAATTGTCTATGATGCTCTCAGCTAGAACTTGAGGCCATATACTTACTAGCTGAAAATTGTTGGAACCCCCTGCCCATTATACCTTATAGATGGCTCATGGACATGAAGGTGGAGCACCACTGCAGTAGACATGGCTGCTGTCCCTATGCACTTACCTTCTTGTCCGGACATTTGGAGATGTTCCAACAAATCGCACCCAAAGATTTTGTCCTTGACTGTTTTTTTCTTCACTCTCTGCTTGGCTTTCATGGCTAGCGACATGGCTGTAGACCTCACACCTGACTTCCTGGATGTATTTAGTGCATCCTCCACACCTGATCCTGCGATGTTGCCTTATTTCTCGACTTACTTTGCTGAAGCGAAGATGCAGAACTTAATAGTTCACAGGAAGTGGTTCTGATGGAGGAAGCAGCCGTGTTACGGAGGCGATTACCACCCTGACGTGACGAGCGTTGCACCAAGCCCCTGCCCCTTTTCTGCTGTGAATGTAATGATCAGAATTTAGAGGAAGCCTAAGTTACTGTCTGAGAACCACATCCTGTTCAGAGCATCACCCAAACCGCAGAAGATTGGAACAGAGAGAATCTAGGTGCAGGTTGTTCTGCAGGACCCAACCCATTATACCACCAGTACCACCAGTACCACCCAACCCATTATACCACCAGGACCTCGGTGAACATGCTTCAGTAACAGGAACTTTGGATGTTCAACACAAGCCCCCGAGAGTAGAGGTCTATGAAGATGAGTGCAGTATGGGGCAGGAGAAGGGTCAGGTTCCCTATCCTCTGTGGAGGGTCACCAGTGTATTCCTTGAGCGGAAGATTCACATCTTGGGATGGCACAGGAAATGAAGACATTCACACCAGATGACTTTAAATCCCAGTGATTTACAGACATTGACCTTCAAGTATTAATCATCTTTGTACAAGATTTTCCCTGCAATGAAGATAAAAACACCCGCCCCTGACATAAATACCATATGTAGAAAATCTATACAGCACATATAAATACCCGAGATGTTCCTCTCGTCTTACACGTCCTTACAATGAGCAGAGAAGATATTTACATCCATATATACAAATACTAATGAGGGCCTAACCTCCAGCGCTCCAGAAAAGACAGGAGTCCACAGCCCGAGGCCCCAGTAAGACCTCCATTCATAGGGTCCACACAATCATTCCACAACATGGTCTTCACTAGGATATGATTTTCTTTACTGGGGCCAGAGGGTGTGTACCAGGGGCTGATATTTTTTTGATTGGGGGGAGTTTTACAGTTTTGGCCCTAGAACAATAAGTATCACCGTAGCTGAAATTTCACAACAGTTCTGCAGTGAGTCACGCTGAAGAAGTCTTGGTTCCTCTTCTAGCATGCTGGCAATTCACTCTTACCAGTTCAGATTTAGGCATTATACGGCCATTATTCCAAGCATGTCTCTTGTCAGCATCAAAATACAACTTTAAAGAATCCATGGTGGACTGGTACTGTTCAAACTGTGCCTCTCTGGCAGCTACACGCCCGTCCATAATATGACACGTGGACATTGCTCACAGTCTATTCCTGACAAGGTGAGTCAGTTCAATTCCAGAGCCCTCTTCCCAGGAGACTTTAAATGTCAAAAGTTTAATCCCAGGGATCCGAAGAGGATGCAGCAGGCGTGACCAGGGATACTCTCTGCAGTGTGGGACTTAATGATGGTGACATGGGACATGGCTCCAGGCACACTGAGATCTACACAATTTAACAATTGGGCATAATGACCAGCCCCACCATGTCCTGCAGATAAAGATCCTCCTGATGCAGCCACTAAGTCTGTTACCAGATAATGTTGTGGCTCCTTGTCCACAATGTGAGTCTTAAAGAAATTGGGAGGTTGCAGTTATACGAGATGTCCTCGGCCATTTATGTAGATTCCGTTAGTAGTCGGCTTGGCTCGTAGAGTTCCATTCTCCTGATAAAAATGAGTCATGCCCTGCTTGATGAATGGCTGGGTGGACAAGATTCCAGTGCTTCCTCGCTCACTTTGGTCAAGTTCTTTCTCCTCCAGAGGTTCCTCTTGTGTTCCGTCCTCCTCTTCCTCCTTTACCTCCTCATCTGGAACCGTGGCCAGCAGTTCTGTCTGCGTCTCTATTTCCCGTACAGTTGTAAGTGTGGAATAGCTGCGTCTGTCCGCCTCTTCCCCCTGATATACAGCAACACATGGTCAGAATATATGTCCTCATCCAGACTCCACTGTCCTCTCCAGACTCCACTTCTCCCCTCCAGACTCCTCTGCTCCCCTCCAGACTCCACTGCTCCCCTCCAGACTCCACTGTCCCCCTCCAGGTTCAACTGTCCCCCTCCAGACTCCACTGTCCTCATCCAGACTCCACTGTCCCCTCCAGACTCCACTGTCCTCTCCAGACTCCACTGTCCCCTCCAGACTCCACTGTCCCCATCCAGACTCCACTGTCCCCATCCAGACTCCACTGTCCCCATCCAGACTCCACTGTCCCCATCCAGACTCCACTGTCCCCATCCAGACTCCACTGTCCCCCTCCAGACTCCACTGTTCCCCTCCAGACTCCACTGTTCCCTCCAGACTCCACTGCTCCCCTCCAGACTCCACTGCTCCCCTCCAGACTCCACTGTTCCCCTCCAGACTCCACTGTTCCCCTCCAGACTCCACTGTTCCCCTCCAGACTCCACTGTTCCCCTCCAGACTCCACTGCTCCCCTCCAGACTCCACTATCCCCCTCCAGGTTCAACTGTCCCCCTCCGACTTCTCTGTCCCTCTCCAGACTCCACTGTCCTCATCCAGACTCCACTGTCCTCATCCAGACTCCACTGTCCTCATCCAGACTCCACTGTCCCCTCCAGACTCCACTGTCCCCTCCAGACTCCACTGCTCCCCTCCAGACTCCACTGTCCTCCTCCAGACTCCACTGTCCTCCTCCAGACTCCACTATCCCCCTCCGACTCCACTATCCCCCTCCAGGTTCAACTGTCCCTCTCCAGACTCCCCTGTCCTCATCCAGACTCCCTTGTCCTCATCCAGACTCCACTGTCCTCATCCAGACTCCACTGGTCCCCTCCAGACTCCACTGGTCCCCTCCAGACTCCACTGGTCCCCTCCAGACTCCACTGGTCCCCTCCAGACTCCACTGTCCCCATCCAGACTCCACTGTTCTCCCTCCAGACTCCACTGTCCTCCCTCCAGACTCCACTGTCCCTCTCCAGACTCCACTGTCCCACTCCAGACTCCACTGTCCCACTCCAGACTCCACTGTCCCCCTCCAGACTCCACTGTCCCCCTCCGAATTCCCCGCCCCCCTCCAGACTCCACTACTCCCCTCCAGACTCCACTGTTCCCCTCCAGACTCCACTGTTCCCCTTCAGACTCCACTGTTCCCCTCCAGACTCCACTGTCCCCCTCCAGACTCCACTGTCCCCCTCCAGACTCCACTGTCCCCCTCCAGACTCCACTGTCCCTCTCCAGACTCCACTGTCCCTCTCCAGACTCCACTGTCCCTCTCCAGACTCCACTGTCCCTCTCCAGACTCCACTGTCCCTCATCCAGACTCCACTGTCCTCATCCAGACTCCACTGTCCTCATCCAGACTCCACTGTCCTCATCCAGACTCCACTGGTCCTCTCCAGACTCCACTGTCCCCCTCCAGACTCCACTGTCCCCTCCAGACTCCACTGTCCCCTCCAGACTCCACTGTCCCACTCCAGACTCCACTGTCCCCCTCCAGACTCCACTGTCCCCCTCCAGACTCCACTGTCCCCCTCCAGACTCCACTGTCCCCCTCCAGACTCCACTGTCCCCCTCCAGACTCCACTGTCCCCCTCCAGACTCCACTGTCCCCCTCCAGACTCCACTGTCCTCATCCAGACTCCACTGTCCCCTTCCAGACTTCACTGTCCCCTTCCAGACTTCACTGTCCCCTTCCAGACTCCACTGTCCCCTTCCAGACTCCACTGTCCCCTTCCAGACTCCACTGTCCCCTTCCAGACTCCACTGTCCTCATCCAGACTCCACTGTCCTCATCCAGACTCCACTGTCCTCATCCAGACTCCACTGTCCTCATCCAGACTCCACTGTCCTCATCCAGACTCCACTGTCCTCATCCAGACTCCACTGTCCTCATCCAGACTCCACTGTCCTCATCCAGACTCCACTGTCCTCATCCAGACTCCACTGTCCTCTCCAGACTCCTCTGCTCCCCTCCAGACTCCTCTGCTCCCCTCCAGACTCCACTGCTCCCCTCCAGACTCCACTGTCCCCCTCCAGGTTCAACTGTCCCCCTCCAGACTCCACTGTCCTCATCCAGACTCCACTGTCCCCTCCAGACTCCACTGTCCCCTCCAGACTCCACTGTCCCCATCCAGACTCCACTGTCCCCATCCAGACTCCACTGTCCCCCTCCAGACTCCACTGTTCCCCTCCAGACTCCACTGTTCCCCTCCAGACTCCACTGCTCCCCTCCAGACTCCACTGTTCCCCTCCAGACTCCACTGCTCCCCTCCAGACTCCACTGTTCCCCTCCAGACTCCACTGTTCCCCTCCAGACTCCACTGTTCCCCTCCAGACTCCACTGTTCCCCTCCAGACTCCACTGTTCCCCTCCAGACTCCACTGTTCCCCTCCAGACTCCACTGTTCCCCTCCAGACTCCACTGTTCCCCTCCAGACTCCACTGTTCCCCTCCAGACTCCACTGCTCCCCTCCAGACTCCACTGTTCCCCTCCAGACTCCACTGTCCCCCTCCAGACTCCACTGTCCCTCTCCAGACTCCACTGTCCCTCTCCAGACTCCACTGTCCTTCGGTTCTCCCTTCAGACCCCTCTGTCCTCCTTTCAGACCCCTCGATTCTCCCATCAGACTGTGTACATAAGTGTGGATCCTAGGAGATGTCCTCACCATCATCGAGCTGATACTGGGGTCCCGCAGGCTGTCGGGGTGATGGCCTCTCAGATTCATGCTCTCTTCTAGCTAAAAACATGCAAAAAATACCAATTATTATCCACCGGCCCAGAATGTGTATGTGTGGATGGGCATACCTGCATCCTGTGTCTGTGCCCGGGGCCAAGTGTGGATGGGCTACCTGCATCCTGGTGTCTGTGCCTGAGGCATACCTGCATCCTAGTGTTTGTGCCCGGGGCATACCTCCATCCTGGTGTCTGTGCCCGGTGCTGTGTGTGGATGGGCTACCTACATCCTGGTGTCTGTGCCTGAGGCTACCTGCATCCTTGTGTCTGCCCGGTGCTGTGTGTGGGTGGGCTACTTGCATCCTGGTGTCTGTGCCCTGTGTGTGGATGGGCTACCTGCATCCTGGTGTCTGTGCTTGGTGCATACCTGCATTCTGGTGTCTGTGCTTGGTGCATACTTGCATCCAGGTGTCTCTTCCCGGGACATACCTGCATCCTGTTGTCTTTGCCCGGGCATACCTGCATCCTAGTGTCTGTGCCCAGGGCATACCTAGATCCCAGTGTCCGTACCTGGGGCTGTGTGTGGCTGGGCCCTGCATCCTGGTGTCTCTGCCCAGGGCATACCTGCATCCTGGTGTCTTTGCCAGGGGCATACCTGCATCCTGGTGTCTGTGCCCCGGGCATACCTACATCCTGGTGTCTGTACCTGGGGCTGTGTGTGGCTGGGCTACCTGCATCCTGGTGTCTGTGCCTGACGCTACCTGCATCCTGGTGTCTGTGCCCCGGGCATACCTACATCCTGGTGTCTGTACCTGGGGCTGTGTGTGGCTGGGCATACCTGCATCCTGGTGTCTGTGCCCCGGGCATACCTACATCCTGGTGTCTGTACCTGGGGCTGTGTGTGGCTGGGCTACCTGCATCCTGGTGTCTGTGCACGGTGCTGTGTGTGGATAAGCTACTTGCATCCTGGTGTCTGTGCCTGGTGCTGTGTGTGGATGTGCTACCTGCATCCTGGTGTCTGTGCCAGGGGCATACCTACAGCCCGGGGCTGTGCCTGGTGCATACCTACATCCTGGTGCCTGTGCCTAGGGCATACCTGCATCCTGTGTCTGTGCCTGGAGCATACCTGCATCCTGTGTCTGTGCCCGGGGCCAAGTGTGGATGAGTATACCTGCATTCTGGTGTCTGTGCCTTGGGAATGCCTGCATCCTGGTGTCTGTGCCTAGGGCATACCTACATCCTGTGTCTGTGCCCGGGGCTGTGTTTGGATGGGCATACCTGCATCCTGGTGTCTGTGCTGGCCGTGTTGGAGTTCAGTCTTCTCCGGGACGTCTGTCTGGATAATGTTGAAAGCTCCTCACTGAAATATATGACAAAAAGTTTTATAATCTTTCTGAAAAGCAAATTCTGACTACTCCACCATTACATAAAGGCAGCACTCACCGCTCCATCGTTACAAATAGGCAGTGCTCACCGCTCCACCATTACATATAGACAGCGCTCACCGCTTCACCATTAGATATAGGCAGCATTCACTGCTCCACCTTACATATAGACAGGACTCATCACTCTATCATTACATATAGACAGCGCTGACCACTCCACTATTACATATAGTCAGCGCTGACTGCTCCACTATTACATATAGACAGCGCTGACCGTCCACCATTACATATAGACAGCACTAACTGCTCCACCATTACATATAGGCAGCGCTCACTGCTCCACCATTACATATAGACAGCGCTCACCGCTTCACCATTAGATATAGGCAGCATTCACTGCTCCACCTTACATATAGACAGGACTCATCACTCTATCATTACATATAGACAGCGCTGACCAGTCCACTATTACATATAGACAGCGCTGACCACTCCACTATTACATATAGTCAGCGCTGACTGCTCCACTATTACATATAGACAGCGCTGACCGTCCACCATTACATATAGACAGCACTAACCGCTCCACCATTACATATAGGCAGCGCTCACTGCTCCACCATTACATATAGACAGCACTGACCGCTCCACCATTACATATAGACAGCACTGACCGCTCCACCATTACATATAGACAGCGCTGACCACTCCACTATTACATATAGTCAGCGCTGACTGCTCCACTATTACATATAGACAGCGCTGACCGTCCACCATTACATATAGACAGCACTAACCGCTCCACCATTACATATAGGCAGCGCTCACTGCTCCACCATTACATATAGACAGCATTGACCGCTCCACCATTACATATAGACAGCACTGACCGCTCCACCATTACATATAGACAGCACTGACCGCTCCACCATTACATATAGACAGCACTGACCGCTCCACCATTACATAAAGGCAGCGCTCACCGCTCCATCGTTACAAATAGGCAGTGCTCACCGCTCCACCATTTTATATAGACAGACTCTATCATTACATATAGACAGCGCTGACCAGTCCACTATTACATATAGACAGCGCTGACCACTCCACTATTACATATAGTCAGCGCTGACCGCTCCACTATTACATATAGACAGCGCTGACCTCCACCATTACATATAGACAGCACTAACCGCTCCACCATTACATATAGGCAGCGCTCACTGCTCCACCATTACATATAGACAGCACTGACCGCTCCACCATTACATATAGACAGCACTGACCGCTCCACCATTACATATAGACAGCACTGACCGCTCCACCATTACATATAGACAGCACTGACCGCTCCACCATTACATATAGACAGCGCTGACCGCTCCACCATTACATATAGACAGCGCTGACCGCTCCACCATTACATATAGACAGCACTAACCGCTCCACCATTACATATAGGCAGCGCTCACTGCTCCACCATTACATATAGACAGCACTGCCCGCTCCATCATTACATATAGACAGCTCTGACCACTCCACTATTACATATAGTCAGCGCTGACTGCTCCACTATTACATATAGACAGCGCTGACCGTCCACCATTACATATAGACAGCACTAACCGCTCCACCATTACATATAGGCAGCGCTCACTGCTCCACCATTACATATAGACAGCACTGACCGCTCCACCATTACATATAGACAGCACTGACCGCTCCACCATTACATATAGACAGCGCTGACCGCTCCACCATTACATATAGACAGCGCTGACCGCTCCACCATTACATAGGCAGCGCTCACTGCTCCACCATTACATATAGGCAGCACTTACCACTCCATCTTAGATATAGACAGCGCTTTCCGCTCCACCATTACATATAGGCAGGGCTCATCGCTCCACTATTACATATAGACAGCACTGACCGCTCCACCATTACATAAAGGCAGCGCTCACCGCTCCATCATTACAAATAGGCAGTGCTCACCGCTCCACCATTTTATATAGACAGACTCTATCATTACATATAGACAGCGCTGACCGGTCCACTATTACATATAGTCAGCGCTGACCGCTCCACTATTACTTATAGACAGCGCTGACCGTCCACCATTACATATAGACAGCACTAACCGCTCCACCATTACATATAGGCAGCGCTCACTGCTCCACCATTACATATAGACAGCACTGACCGCTCAACCATTACATATAGACAGCACTGACCGCTCCACCATTACACATAGGCAGCGGTCACTGCTCCACCATTACATATAGGCAGCACTTACCACTCCACCTTAGATATAGACAGCGCTCCCCGCTCCACCATTACATATAGGCAGGGCTCATCGCTCCACTATTACATAACGTCAGCACTGACCGCTCCACTATTACATATAGACAGCACTGACCGCTCCACCATTACATATAGACAGCGCTGACCTCTCCACCTTTACATATAGGCAGCGCTCACCGCTCCACCGTTACAAATAGGCAGCGCTCACCGCTCCACCATTTTTTATATAGACAGTGGTCATTGCTCCACCATTACAAATAGGCAGCGCTCACTGCTCCATTACATATAGGCAGCTCCCAGGACTCACATTTTCTCTGAAAGTCTCTTTGTTTTCCTCTTGTGGTGTCGGTTCACTAGGATGACAATTATCACCAGAATTAGCACCAGGAGCCCCGTCACTACCGCCACAGAAACCAAGGAGACTGACATGAGGTCCACGTTTCGAGGTTCACTGTCTGGAAAAGAAGAGAAGAAGGCTGAGCTGAAATGAAGCACAGGTGCAGCTGACCGGGGTAAGGAGGGCCACTGATGACCATTACTGTGAAGTAGATTTGAAATCATGGGTAGCGCCATGGGGTCACAGATCTGGACATAGACTCTGGGGGTTGTCCAGGCAGCAGTGTTAATTTTCAAAATGTCCTTCATTCTGGAGCACAACAACCCTCAGAATGTCAGGACTGACAATTTGGGAGAATGTCAACACCCGGGAGCACTACAACTCCCAGCGTGTGCTCTCTGATCACCTGGGGGCACTGTGACCATAAGCATGTATTGTGTCATACAATGTGTGTCCCCCCCCCCTCATTTAATATATTAACTTGGCGGCCTCATCCGGGATGTGGGGGGAGGGACATAACTGACTTCTCCGCTTGGAGAGACAGTGACGTTTTTACTATTATTATAAACCTCTCTTTGAAGTTGCGGCTCCACCCGACCGCACCCGGTTCATGGACAGCTTCTTCCACTGGCTTCTTAGGAGGTCACAGTTGACTCCACCTGACTCTAACTCGGTGACAATAGCCCCCCACCTATGATCATATCTCCCCATCTGTAATAATGGTCCCTCGCCTCTGATACCCCCGACACACACACACTTGGGAGAATGATCTACCTGTAACGTTCACAATGACACTGGCTTGTCTAGTGGTTGCACCATTGGTGGCCTCACAGATGTAGACCCCTGCGTCTTCTGCGCGGAGTGGACCTGTAAATCTTAGCTGGTTGCCTTCAATCTTTACATCTTTTGGGAGAGAACCATTGACCCTGGAAATAAAAGGGAGGAATGTTATACTTTATGATATGGCACTGGTCTAGGTGTCCCTGCACCCTTGTATGTCAATGCTCTGACACACAATACAAGCTTAACTCTGCTGCATCTCTGCTTATATAGAGAGAAACATAATGGAGCAGTGTCCTGGGCTCATGCCATGTTTGTAGAGCTTGACCTGAGGAGGACGCCCTGAAGGTGAAAATTGCCCTGTACTATAATAACGTTAGTGATGCACCACAGTGTCTAGGCGATGCCCCACGGCCTGTAACCCTGGTGACTGTCAGTGAAGGGGTTACAATGGAGTAACAGAACTTGTCTTCATGGGCACAGGTTGGAGCTCGCATGGAGAGGTGTGACCGATGACATCATCATGAACTGGTCCAGCCAGAAACTCCAGGCTCAGCTTTCTCACAGAATTGCTGGTTTGACAGAAAACAGGGGTTTGTCTGGACCTGACAGCAGGTACATATAGTAAGATCATAGCGGGTGACCCCATCCGGGACCATTAGAAGGTGCTGGGGCATGAAGCACCTCACGCAAAACCTGGGAGCCACGGCTCTAGCAAAAAGGCAGCTTCTTGTTTTGCAATTGGGTTCTTTTCCTTTTTGTTTTTTTACCTCTTCCTTTATTTCTTCTATTTTTAAGAATATTGTTTTGTTTGTGTTTGAAAAGTTTGCATTTATTAGTAAAAATGTTCAGATACAGGCGCATGGTGAAAGGTTACCCTCCTGGTGAACGGTCAGAAGTAGTGTGCTGATTACTGTACAAGAGACAAAGGAAGACTGGACAGGAGAGAGAAGAGACCGAGGAGAGAGAAGAGACCGAGGAGAGAGAAGAGACCGAGGAGAGAGAAGAGACCGAGGAGAGAGAAGAGACCGAGGAGAGAGAAGAGACCGAGGAGAGAGAAGAGACCGAGGAGAGAGAAGAGACCGAGGAGAGAGAAGAGACTGAAGAGACCAAGGAGAGAGAAGAGACCGAGGAGAGAGAAGAGACCGAAGAGACTGAGAAGAGACCGAAGAGACTGAGGAGAGACCGAAGAGACTGAGGAGAGACCGAAGAGACTGAGGAGAGACCGAAGAGACTGAGGAGAGACCGAGGAGAGAGAAGAGACCGAGGAGAGAGAAGAGACCGAGGAGAGAGAAGAGACCGAGGAGAGAGAAGAGACCGAGAGAGGAGAGAGAAGAGACCGAGAGACCGAGAAAGGAGAGAGAAGAGACCGAGAGAGGAGAGAGAAGAGACCGAGAGAGGAGAGAGAAGAGACCGAGAGAGGAGAGAGAAGAGACCGAGAGAGGAGAGAGAAGAGACCGAGGAGAGACAGAGAAGAGACCGAGGAGAGACAGAGAAGAGACAGAGGAGAGAGAGAGAGAAGAGACAGAGGAGAGAGAGAGAGAAGAGACAGAGGAGAGAGAGAGAGAAGAGATCAGGGAGAGAAAAGACAGAGGAGAGAGAATACACAGAAGAGTAAGAGAGTAAAGACAGAGGGGAGAAGAGACAGACGAGACAGAGAGATGAGGAGAGAGAAGAGACGGAGAGAGAAGAGACGGAGAGAGAAGAGACGGAGAGAGAGAGAAGAGACGGATAGAGAGTAGATACAGAAGAGAGAGAGAGAAAACAGAGGAGTGAGAAGACACAGAAAAGTAAGAGAGTAAAGAGATAAGGGAGAGAGAAGATACGGAGGAAAGAAGACACAGAAGAGAGAGAAAATACAGAGGGGAGAAGAGACAGAGGAGAGAGAGAGAAAGTAGAGAGAGGAAAGAAAAGAGATAAGAGAGAGAGAGAAGGGACAGGAGAAAGAGAGATAAAAGGGATCAGGGAGAGAGTAGAGACAGACGGGAGGAGAGACAGAGGTGAGAGAGAGAAAAGAAGACAGAAAGGGGACAGAGGAGAGGAGAGACAGAGGTGAGAGAGAAAAGAAGAGAGAAAGGAGAAAAGGGACAGAGGAGAGGAGAGACAGAGGTGAGAGAGAGAAAAGAAGAGAGAAGGGAGAAAAGAGACAGAGGAGAGGAGAGACAGAGGTGAGAGAAAAGAAGAGAGAAGGGAGAAAAGGGACAGAGGAGAGGAGAGACAGAGGTGAGAGAGAGAAAGGAGAAAAGGGACAGAGGCGAGGAGAGACAGAGGTGAGAGAGAGGAAAGAAGAGAGAAGGGAGAAAAGGGACAGAGGAGAGGAGAGACAGAGGAGAGAGAAAGGAGAAAAGGGAAAGAGGAAAGGAGAGACAGAGGTGAGAGGGAGAAAAGGGACATAGGAGAGGAGGGACAGAGGTGAGATAGAGGAAAGAAGAGAGAAGGGAGAAAAGGGACAGAGAAGAGGACAGCGGGGTCTGGAGGGGGACAGAGGGGTCTGGAGGGAGGACAGAGGGAGTCTGGAGGGAAAACAGAGGTGTCTGGAGGTGGACAGAGGGGTCTGGAGGTGGACAGAGGGGTCTGGTGGGGGACAGAGGTGTCTGGAGAGGGACAGAGGTGTCTGGAGGAAGACAGAGGGGTCTGGAGTGGGACAGAGGGGTCTGGAGGAGGAAAGAGGGGGACAGGGGGATCTGGAGGTGGACAGAGGGGTCTGGAGGGAGGACAGAGGGGTCTGGAGGTGGACAGAGGGGGTCTGGAGGTGGACAGAGGTGTCTGGAGGTGGACAGAGGGGTCTGGAGGGAGGACAGAGGGGTCTGGAGGGAGGACAGAGGGGTCTAAAGGGAAGACAGAGGGGTCTGGAGGGGGACAGAGGGGTCTGGAGGTGAACAGGGGGTCTGGAGGTGAACAGAGGGGGTCTGGAGGTGAACAGAGGGGGTCTGGAGGTGAACAGAGGGGGTCTGGAGGAGGACAGATGGGTCTGGAGGGGGACAGAGGGGGTCTGGAGGTGAACAGAGGGGGTCTGGAGGGGGACAGAGGGGTCTGGAGGTGGACAGAGGGGGTCTGGAGGTGGACAGAGGGGGTCTGGAGGGGAACAGAGGGGGACATAGGGGTCTGGAAGGGGACAGAGGGGTCTGGAAGGGGACAGAGGGGTCTGGAGGGGGACAGAGGTGTCTGGAGGGGGACAGAGGTGTCTGGAGGGGGACAGAGGGTTCTGGAGGTGGACAGAGGGGTCTGGAGAAGAACAGAGGGGTCTGGAGGTGGACAGAGGGGACTGGAGGAGAAGAGAGGGGTCTGGAGGAGGACAGATGGGTCTGGAGGGGGACAGAGGGGGTCTGGAGGTGAACAGAGGGGGTCTGGAGGTGAACAGAGGGGGTCTGGAGGTGGACAGAGGGGGTCTGGAGGTGGACAGAGGGGGACATAGGGGTCTGGAGGTGGCAGAGGGGTCTGGAGGTGGACAGAGGGGTCTGGAGTGGGACAGAGGGGTCTGGAGGTGGACAGAGGGGTCTGGAGTGGGACAGAGGGGTCTGGAGTGGGACAGAGGGGTCTGGTGGGGGACAGAGGTGTCTGGAGAGGGACAGAGGTATCTGGAGGAAGACAGAGGGGTCTGGAGTGGGACAGAGGGGTCTGGAGGAGGAAAGAGGGGGACAGGGGGATCTGGAGGGGGACAGAGGTGTCTGGAGGGGGACAGAGGTGTCTGGAGGGGGACAGAGGGTTCTGGAGGTGGACAGAGGGTTCTGGAGGTGGACAGAGGGGTCTGGAGAAGAACAGAGGGGTCTGGAGGTGGACAGAGGGGACTGGAGGAGAAGAGAGGGGTCTGGAGGAGGACAGATGGGTCTGGAGGTGAACAGGGGGTCTGGAGGTGAACAGAGGGGGTCTGGAGGTGAACAGAGGGGGTCTGGAGGTGGACAGAGGGGGTCTGGAGGTGGACAGAGGGGGTCTGGAGGGGAACAGAGGGGGACATAGGGGTCTGGAGGTGGCAGAGGGGTCTGGAGGTGGACAGAGGGGTCTGGAGGTGGACAGAGCGGTCTGGAGGGGGGCAGAGGGGTCTGGAAGAGGACAGAGGGGTCTGGAAGGGGACAGAGGTGTCTGGAGGGGGACAGAGGTGTCTGGAGGGGGACAGAGGTGTCTGGAGGTGGACAGAGGGGTCTGGAGAAGAACAGAGGGGTCTGGAGGTGGACAGAGGGGTCTGGAGGAGGACAGATGGGTCTGGAGTTGGACAGAGGGGTCTGGAGGGGGACAGAGGGGTCTAAAGGGAAGACAGAGGGGTCTGGAGGGGGACAGAGGGGTCTGGAGGGGGACAGAGGGGTCTGGAGGGGGACAGAGGGGGTCTGGAGGTGAACAGAGGGGGTCTGGAGGTGAACAGAGGGGGTCTGGAGGTGAACAGAGGGGTCTGGAGGTGAACAGAGGGGGTCTGGAGGTGAACAGAGGGGGTCTGGAGGTGAACAGAGGGGGTCTGGAGGTGGACAGAGGGGGTCTGGAGGTGGACAGAGGGGTCTGGAGGGGAACAGATGGGGACATAGGGGTCTGGAGGTGGCAGAGGGGTCTGGAGGTGGACAGAGGGGTCTGGAGGTGGACAGAGCGGTCTGGAGGGGGGCAGAGGGTCTGGAAGAGGACAGAGGGGTCTGGAAGGGGACAGAGGGGTCTGGAGGGGGACAGAGGTGTCTGGAGGGGGACAGAGGTGTCTGGAGGTGGACAGAGGGGTCTGGAGGAGGACAGAGGGGTCTGGAGGGGGACAGAGGGGTCTGGAGGAGGACAGGGGGGTCTGGAGGGGGACAGAGGGGTCTGGAGGTGGACAGAGGGTCTGGAGGTGGACAGAGGGGTCTGGAGGTGGACAGAGGGGTCTGGAGGTGGACAGAGGGGACTGGAGGAGAAGAGAGGGGTCTGGAGGAGGACAGATGGGTCTGGAGGGGGACAGAGGGGGTCTGGAGGTGAACAGAGGGGTCTGGAGGTGGACAGAGGGGTCTGGAGGTGGACAGAGGGGACATAGAGGTCTGGAGGTGGCAGAGGGGTCTGGAGGTGGACAGAGGGGTCTGGAGGTGGACAGAGCGGTCCGGAGGTGGACAGAGGGGTCTGGAGTGGGACAGAGGGGGTCTGGTGGGGGACAGAGGTGTCTGGAGAGGGACAGAGGTATCTGGAGTGGGACAGAGGGGTCTGGAGTGGGACAGAGGGGTCTGGAGGAGGAAAGAGGGGGACAGGGGGATCTGGAGGGGGACAGAGGTGTCTGGAGGGGGACAGAGGTGTCTGGAGGGGGACAGAGGTGTCTGGAGGGGGACAGAGGGTTCTGGAGGTGGACAGAGGGTTCTGGAGGTGGACAGAGGGGTCTGGAGAAGAACAGAGGGGTCTGGAGGTGGACAGAGGGGACTGGAGGAGAAGAGAGGGGTCTGGAGGAGGACACATGGGTCTGGAGGTGAACAGAGGGGGTCTGGAGGTGAACAGAGGGGGTCTGGAGGTGAACAGAGGGGGTCTGGAGGTGGACAGAGGGGGTCTGGAGGTGGACAGAGGGGGTCTGGAGGGGAACAGAGGGGGACATAGGGGTCTGGAGGTGGCAGAGGGGTCTGGAGGTGGACAGAGGGGTCTGGAGGTGGACAGAGCGGTCTGGAGGGGGGCAGAGGGGTCTGGAAGAGGACAGAGGGGTCTGGAAGGGGACAGAGGGGTCTGGAGGGGGACAGAGGTGTCTGGAGGGGGACAGAGGTGTCTGGAGGTGGACAGAGGGGTCTGGAGAAGAACAGAGGGGTCTGGAGGTGGACAGAGGGGTCTGGAGGTGAACAGAGGGGACTGGAGGAGAAGAGAGGGGTCTGGAGGAGGACAGATGGGTCTGGAGTTGGACAGAGGGGTCTGGAGGGGGACAGAGGGGTCTGGAGGTGAACAGAGGGGGTCTGGAGGTGGACAGAGGGGGTCTGAGAGAGGAACAGAGGGGGACATAGGGGTCTGGAGGTGGACAGAAAGGTCTGGAGGTGGACAGAGCGGTCTGGAGGTGGACAGAGGGGTCTGCAGGTGGACAGAGGGGTCTGCAGGTGGACAGAGGGGTCTGCAGGGGGATAGAGCGGTCTGGAGGGAGGACAGAGGGGTCTGGAGGTGGACAGAGGGGTCTGGAGGTGGACAGAGGGGTCTGGAGGGGGACAGAGGGGTCTGGAGGTGGACAGAGGGGTCTGGAGGTGGACAGAGGGGACTGGAGGAGAATAGAGGGGTCTGGAGGAGGACAGATGGGTCTGGAGTTGGACAGAGGGGTCTGGAGGTGGACAGAGGGGGTCTGGAGGTGGACAGAGGGGGTCTGGAGGTGCACAGAGGGGGTCTGGAGGGGAACAGAGGGGTCTGGAGGTGGCAGAGGGGTCTGGAGGTGGACAGAGGGGTCTGGAGGTGGACAGAGTGGTCTGGAGGTGGACAGAGGGGTCTGCAGGTGGACAGAGGGGTCTGGAGGGGGACAGAGGGGTCTGGAGGTGGACAGAGGGGTCTGGAGGGGGACAGAGGGGTCTGGAGGGGGACAGAGGTGTCTGGAGAGGGACAGAGGTGTCTGGAGGAAGACAGAGGGGTCTGGAGTGGGACAGAGGGGGTCTGGTGGGGGACAGAGGTGTCTGGAGAGGGACAGAGGTATCTGGAGGAAGACAGAGGGGTCTGGAGTGGGACAGAGGGGTCTGGAGGAGGAAAGAGGGGGACAGGGGGATCTGGAGGTGGACAGAGGGGTCTGGAGGGGGACATAGGGGTCTGGAGGGGGACAGAGGGGTCTGGAGGGGGACATAGGGGTCTGGAGGTGGACAGAGGGGTCTGGAGGGGGACAGAGGGGTCTGGAGGTGGACAGAGGGGTCTGGAGGAGGACAGAGGGGTCTGGAGGTTGACAGAGGGGGTCTGGAGGTGGACAGAGGGGTCTGGAGAAGAACAGAGGGGTCTGGAGGTGGACAGAGGGGACTGGAGGAGGACAGAGGAGTCTGGAGGTGGACAGAGGGGTCTGGAGGAGGACAGAGGGGTCTGGAGGTGGACAGAGGGGTCTGGAGGAGGACAGAGGGGTCTGGAAGAGGACAGAGGGGTCTGGAGGTGGACAGAGGAGTCTGGAGGTGGACAGAGGGGTCTGGAGGTGGACAGAGGGGGTCTGGAGGTGGACAGAGGGGTCTGGAGGTGGACAGAGGGGTCTGGAAGAGGACAGAGGGGTCTGGAGGTGGACAGAGGAGTCTGGAGGTGGACAGAGGGGTCTGGAGGTGGACAGAGGGGGTCTGGAGGTGGATAGAGCGGTCTGGAGGGAGGACAGAGGGGTCTGGAGGTGGACAGCGGGGTCTGGAGGTGGACAGAGGGGTCTGGAGGTGGACAGAGGGGTCTGGAAGAGGACAGAGGGGTCTGGAGGTGGACAGAGGAGTCTGGAGGTGGACAGAGGGGTCTGGAGGTGGACAGAGGGGGTCTGGAGGTGGACAGAGGGGTCTGGAGGTGGACAGAGGGGTCTGGAGGTGGACAGCGGGGTCTGGAGGTGGACAGAGGGGTCTGGAGGTGGACAGAGGGGTCTGGAGGTGGACAGAGGGGTCTGGAGGTGGACAGAGGGGTCTGGAGGTGGACAGAGGGGTCTGGAGTGGGACAGAGGGAGTCTAGAGGGGGGACAGAGGGAGTCTAGAGGGGGGACAGAGGGGTCTGGAGTGGGACAGAGGGAGTCTAGAGGGGGAACAGAGGGGTCTGGAGGAGGACAGAGGGGTCTGGAGGGGGATAGAACGGTCTGGAGGGAAAACAGAGGGGTCTGGAGTGGGACAGAGGGAGTCTAGAGGGGGAACAGAGGGGTCTGGAGGTGGACAGAGGGGTCTGGAGGAGGACAGAGGAGTCTGGAGGTGGACAGAGGGGTCTGAAGGAGGACAGAGGAGTCTGGAGGTGGACAGAGGGGTCTGGAGGTGGACAGAGGGGTCTGGAGGAGGACAGAGGAGTCTGGAGGTGGACAGAGGGGTCTGGAGGTGGACAGAGGGGTCTGGAGGTGGACAGAGGGGTCTGGAGGTGGACAGAGGGGTCTGGAGGAGGACAGAGGAGTCTGGAGGTGGACAGAGGGGGTCTGGGGAGGACAGTGGAGTCTGGGGGAAGATCTTCACCAGTGTGTCAGAAATATACGAGTAGGGTTTACCTGGCCCATGTGTGCTTTGGTGTTGGGTGACCATCACACAAACATCTCAGAGCTGCATCATCTTTTCCAGCAAACCAATGTTCATAACCTTGAATGGTGACATCAGCCAAATCTGTAGGGAAGATGGAATGTTTTATAAGAAATCATATGTCTTATATGTGATATGTGCACTTGGGTAAGACATGTATGTACTTACATTCAACCTCCAGCACGTGTGTGATCCTTTTCTCCTGCTGGAACACGGGGTGAGACACCACACAGGTCAGCAGCTTTTTGTGCATACTGCGAGTTGGAACAACGTAAAACTCACTAGTCACTGAGGCAGATCGAGCATGAGAATAAGTGTTTGAAATATTTTTCCCGGACACTTCGGTATCCCACGTCAGGGTGGGCGCAGGGCTTCCTTCAGCGGTGCAGGAGGCAGCGAGGGTTAGGCCCACTCCCTCTACCAATGGTTGACCAGAATTCAGCGTTGGCAAAGGTGGAACTAAGCAGCACAACAACAAAAAATCAGGTATGAAAATAATGGAAGGTTACTCTCCTTATACCCAGGAAGAGAGGGGGGACTTCTTCATACAATGACTTTGCCCCACCCATGGGGAATAATGCACAGAAAGGTGGAGGAGTTGTCACCAGTCAGGCCATTTCTTCCCAGCAGTTCCTGTATTACCCTAATATGTGGACATCCCATGTCATGACTCCTCTGTGCACCCCCAGGTCTACCCCACCTATACCGCTATCTGCAGTCGTTAATAAAATGTAGGCATGGCGAGCTCCGGAGAAAGATGACTAAATCCTGCATCATTAGTGCCCACCTCACACCTCACCACTTATACAAAGTCTCCTCTCACCCAGCACTTTTAGCTCCACATCAGCCTCAAAGGTTCCTGTTGGGAAGGTGTAGACCCGACACTGGTAGATGCCTTCATCCGCCTGGACTACGTTTTTCAGGGTTATTGACCCATCTTCTGGCTTCCAAGGAGATTTTTCCTTCACTCTTCCTTCATAGTCACGAGGGATATGAGCCCCATATTCTGTGTTCAGGATGGCAACCTGCATGTTCTCACCATTTATGATTTTTTTGGACCAGATAACTTGAGTAACCTTCTCTTGTTCCTGGGCTTTGTAATAACATGTAAGTGAGACATCTAATCCCAGGACTGCGGTGACGCCATTGTCTGTCCTCACGATGCCGGCCAAACATCCTACGATGACAGCAGTGAAACCAATCAATAAGTCAATGTGATATGGTGAACCATCGTTTATCACTACTCATACAGCATGACATTTCATACCCAAGACATGGGCACCAGCTTAGACCAACACACCGTTTTCACTTCTGTAACCCAAGTACAATATTAATTAGTTTCAGGACGACCATTGTATGTTGAAAGCTTTGGAACCTAAGTCCAAACTCTATGGAAAACCACTAATTTGTTCAAGCCGCAAGAATGAAGAGTTAAAAAAAGAAGCAGATAACTAAAACACGTCTTTACATATAAGAGTCAGGAATAGTTGCTGGAAATGATGAGGACAGGAGCTTCTTCCACCTCCTGTATAGTACACAGTGCCAGAAAAATACCCCTGACCTCCAAGGGTGCAGTTCATCCTGGTATAGACAGAGGGCGGTAGAGGACGCGCAGTACCCACTGTACTGTACAGAGGAGCTAGTAAACCGCCAATACAAGTGTTTTGGAGAAATGGCCGTGTTGGTTGGGTGAGTCTAGCTCTGAGGTCAAATTTCCATGGACCATTATAGACCATTGTAATTTGAAAATCTGGTATCCTGAGGCCACTGTAATTGAAAAAAATAATGTTTAGCCCAAAATGATTAACATGCAATCATTTTTACTATAATTGTCCCCTGGAGGTGTGTGGAGTGAACAAGGTTTGGGTTATCTAAGAACTCCGTTATGGATTCCGCTATAAGTTATGGTCCGTGGTAGCTGAATCCCGAACCTTGTACGCCGAACATGAACGTCCAGAGCCTTGAAATCCCTGATACTGTATTGTACGGGAGTTGTGAGGCCTGACACTACAGAAGGGTCACCAGGGCGCGTACGTTCCCCTCATCTGTGGGGAGATTGGTGAATGTCCTTTTCAGTAAATGCAATGTGGTATAATGCCTATTTATATATCCTGTCACCCTGTTACTGCTATTGTGTGCCATTGTGCAGGCCTGCTAGGGGTGTCATCTCAGCTATGTCCACTAGAGGGAGCTAGGGATCCCTAGTTAATATAGGCCCAGTCAGGGGAGGAGTTAGGCAGTTCAGGCCTTGAGCCTGCTGAAGGTGTTCAGTGTCCAGGCCCTGAGCCTGTGAAGGTGCTGAGTGTTCAGGCACTGAGCCTGTGGAAGTCAGTCCAGGCCCTACAGCCTGAGAGGGTCCAGCCTAGGAAGAGTCATTCCCTGGGGGGAGCAGTCCAGACCCTAGGACTAGTGGAGAAGTGTTGCCTCCTTAGTCAAGCTGCAAACAGGACAAGGATCCCAGCAGGAACATCACTGGTCACCGGCCTGAGGAGCTGAGGGAAGGCAGAGCAGTAACCAGGACAGCAAGAGGTACTACAAATACCAGAGGAGGTACTACAAATACCAGAGGAGGTACTACAAATACCAGAGGAGGTACTCCAAATACCAGAGGAGGTACTCCAAATACCAGAGGAGGTACTCCAAATACCAGAGGAGGTACTACAGATACCAGAGGAGGTACTACAAATACCAGAGGAGGTACTACAAACACCAGAGGAGGTACTCAGTAACTGTTATCCCAAGGATATAAGCCGAGAGAGGGCCTTGGGGCCTTGGAGAAGAATATATTCCTAGTCAGGACCAGTCAGGGAGAGAGTAAAGCCGCCTGTACTGCAAGTCCCGCATTAACCCTCTGTGATCTCCTTGCTAAATATAAGCCTGCCATTAATGTACTGTAACTTAAAGCTGAAACCAATCGTCTTCTGAGGAACTGTCCAGAGAGTGTTTGCTGTTTATTACTGTTCAGTAAAGTGAAGTTCTGGTTTACTATCCAAGCCTGCACCTCAATTATTCCTCCTATCAATCGGTGTGCCACCGTTACCGGCACTGGCGTCACGGACATCAGGGACACCCAGCCACAGGCACGTTAATCTACCAACACCAAGGGCACCTCACACCACACCTGGCTGTGTCCCTCAAGAACCCAGAGAGTGCCCCAGAGGATCCAGTGCCAGCCTCTCCATCACTGGCACCCCCAGGTCAGTCCCTCATACTCCCCTGACTTGGGGATGCTACAATATTCCTTTGGTCATGTGGACAGTAGGGGGCCAATAAGACCTGGACGTCTTTAGTGGATAGGTGTATGGGCAGCGTAGCTCCGCGGTCTGCTATAAAACAGGTAAATGACATTGAGTTACCTGGGGACTTTGGCGCCTCTCGGGGGACGGGATATATAAGCGAAATGTCAGTTATCAGGAAGCAGGAAAACAACCCTGAGAAATAGGGTCTGGATTACTGGCTCACAGCATCTCCAGAACATCTTGTGGGGTGTCCCAGGATGTATGGTGGTCACAGGTAACTTATGTACACATGCCCACGAGAGCAGCGATTGGCATTAGCACTTTCGGTACAGCTTTCTTAATTATGCTCATAGACTGATTAACCCCCTTAAGGGAAAATGTCCTAGACCAGGGGTAGGCAACCTTCGGCTCTCCAGCTGTTGTGAAACTACAACTCCCAGCATGCATACTTACTCTGCTCTTCTGTGAACTCCCATAGAAATGAATAGAGCATGCTGGGAATTGTAGTTTCACAGCAGCTGTAGAGCCGCAGGTTGCTGATCCCTGTCCTAGACCATCTTAAGGGCATCAGTCCTTCGCGTCACTGTTTATTGACTTCATCTGACCAGGAAAGGAGCATGAAAGTAATAGTTAATGCACAAAAGACCCCCACCCCTGGTATTAGTTCTGAGTATGGTGCTTGTGGATTGCCACCCCTATCATTGTCTAGGACTGTTTATTGGTCAGGAGTAGCTGCCTGCTTATACTGTTTGTTTTCTGTTCCCACCACGTTTCCTGTAGACCCCTAACACATATGTTCTCTTTAATGATGACGTAATAGATGTATGCACTCTCACCGGACTTGTGTTTTCATACTCGGTGGCTGCCTCTTTCCAGCAGTTCTCGGACCAGAGCATTTCTCTTTAGGGTAAGAGACAGATTTACTATATTGTCCTTTTCTGCTCTGACTGCACGGGAGCATCTAGGCACAGGGTAAGGGCGTGATCTGAATATTGGGCGTCATACTTTAAACACTTTGTCAGAACTATTTGAAGGGTTACTCCAGGATTGGTGATGTGCCTGATTGGTGGAGGCTCCATCACTGCGATCCCCATTGATCACAAATGTGTGCCCCTGCGCCATTCAAAGTCTGAGACTGCTGGCGGTAGACAAGTACAATACTCACCTGTTACCAAGCAGTGCTCCATTCATACGTGGGGGACTCGGTATCCAGGTCCTGGGGATCAGTGTGGTCCTAGCAGTTGGGCCCCCACAACTCAGGATGATTTATTTAGGCATAGTACTTGGACAATATTATTCTGCACAAAAATACCATTTTAATGGCAGCGGTGCCCCCTAGTGACAGTTCCTTTTTTCAGCAGGATATCACCCGGACTGTGCAGGAATGAGGAACATGACCGATCAATCTGGTGGCTTCTTCGAGATGCTGAGATCTCAATCCGATTGTCTTCTGAGGCATCCATGGAAGCAGCGCCCAGCAATGTACAGGACTTACGGGATCTGCTGCTAATGTGCTGGATTCCACAGGAAGCCTCGGAGGTAAGGTGGAATCCATGAGGTGTCAGAAAGTGGGAGATATTAGACAGGTGGTTTTAATGTTATGACTAATCAACCCTAATATATGGCAGACTACACAAATCTGCCACATGATGTCTAGAAGACCCCGCTATTGGCCTCCTCATCTAGGGAACAATCCTGTCCCGGGTTCACTGGTCCTTCTGCTTCTTGCATAGGGCAGGAGTTGGGTATGTATACAAGAAAGGAGGTGATCATTAGGAAACACACCTAGGGCCGGGCTCAGGTGAGCAGGTTGAGGCTTGTGAGAGCTCTGTGACCAGTCAGGGTGACTAGCATCAGAAGAACCTGAGAGGAACGGATATAGTGACTATGGTGTACGCCACATCCTATGTGTACATCTGCTAGATGATCACTGCAGATCGGAGAATTCACACCAGCCGACATCTAGGAACGGTCATTACTGAAGAATACCCAGCATCCCTGTGTGCCTAATTGAGCGTATGCTCAAGCACGTACAACGCAGTAGCCATTTACCGTAAACTAGTAGGTTTTACATGATGTCATAAACAAAGTACAAATGATGTCATCAATAGGAGCATTTTATATTGTAAGTTATTGCAATCCCAAGACTTGTATAAAATGTTGAGCCATGTACCTGAGTCAGGTGCCTGCGCCTTGAATCTGAGGCCACATGCTTCAGCCTTGAACCAGAGTTTTGTGCCCAAGTTTGGTATCTGAGCCTTGTCCCTCAGCTTTGTTTCTGACAAACCATGTGCCTGAGTCATTTACAAGAGCCTTCTACCCCAGCTTTGTGCTGGACTTATAGCATAGCCTTGTAGCAGAGCCACCGTCTTGAACCTTGTTCCTAGCCCTTATGTCTCAGTTATGCATTCAAGTCTTGTCCTTCAGCCATGTCCCTGAACCTTATACCTAAGCCACTTACTCATACCTGAGCCACATGCACAAGCCTTGTACCAGGGACGTGTGCTTGAGCCTTGCTCCTGAGGTCTCTACCTGGGCCTTGTATCTGATCTACCTTATGTGCTCCAGCCTTGTACCTAAGCCAGCTTCATACCCAGGCCTTGATGTCTTTAAAGAGAAGTCATTCTTGGACACTTTACACCTTTAATCAATTTAGGACAGAAAGGGTGGGTGACAGGGTGATAAGTCACATTCTAAACTTCCTATCAGCCAAATCAAGAAAAAAAAGTTGACAGGTTCCTCATACAAGAAAAACCTGACACTCTGGATTCCATGTATTTCTCTGCATCGTGCAAAAACTTGTTAATCCTCAGCCAAGTCTTAGGCAAAGCAGAAAACACAAAAAGGGGTGCAGGAACATTAGTCAGCAAACTGTCCAACCTCAAGGAGTCATCCTCCCCATGACAGAAACCTGAGCCTGCACCAGTCACAGTTCACTTCTAATCATTCATAAAGACACACAAAAATATATGAGAGATATGGCGGTCTGCAGGGAGATAGATGGATGGAGGGGTCTGGAGGCAGACAGAAAAGCCTGGAGATGGACAAAGGCATCTGGAGGGGGATACAGTGGCCTGGAGTAGAGGACGGAGGGGTCTGGAGGAGGACACGGGTCTGGAGGAGGACAGAGGTGTCTGTAGGGGGACAGATGGTCTGTAGGAGGACAGAAAAAGACTGGAGATGGCCAAGGGGGTCTAGAGGGGGATGCAGTGGCCTGGAGGAGGACAGAGGAGCCTGGAGATGGACAAAGGGGTCTGGAGGGGGATGCAGTGGCCTGGAGGAAGACAAAGGAGTCTGGAGATGGACAAAGGGGTCTGGAGGGGGATGCAGTGGCCTGGAGGAGGACAGAGGGGTCTGGAGATGGACAGAGGGGTCTGCAGGCAGACAGAAAAGCCTGGAGATGGACAAAGGCATCTGGAGGGGGATACAGTGGCCTGGAGAAGAGAAGAGGAGCCTGGAGATGGACAGAGGGTTCTGGAGGAGGACAGAAAAGCCTGGAGATGGACAAAGGGGTTTGGAGGGGGATGCAATGGCGTAGAGGAGGACAGAGATGTCTGGAGATGGACATAGGGGTCTGGAGGTAGATGCAGTGGCCTGGAGATGGACAGAAAAGCCTGGAGATGGACAAAGGGGTTTGGAGGGGGATGCAATGGCGTAGAGGAGGACAGAGATGTCTGGAGATGGACATAGGGGTCTGGAGGGGGATGCAGTGGCCTGGAGTAGAGGACGGAGGGGTCTGGAGGAGGACACGGGTCTGGAGGAGGACAGAGGTGTCTGTAGGGAGACAGATGGTCTGTAGGAGGACAGAAAAAGACTGGAGATGGCCAAGGGGGTCTAGAGGGGGATGCAGTGGCCTGGAGGAGGACAGAGGAGCCTGGAGATGGACAAAGGGGTCTGGAGGGGGATGCAGTGGCCTGGAGGAAGACAAAGGAGTCTGGAGATGGACAAAGGGGTCTGGAGGGGGATGCAGTGGCCTGGAGGAAGACAAAGGAGTCTGGAGATGGACAAAGGGGTCTGCAGGCAGACAGAAAAGCCTGGAGATGGACAAAGGCATCTGGAGGGGGATACAGTGGCCTGGAGAAGAGAAGAGGAGCCTGGAGATGGACAGAGGGTTCTGGAGGAGGACAGAAAAGCCTGGAGATGGACAAAGGGGTTTGGAGGGGGATGCAATGGCGTAGAGGAGGACAGAGATGTCTGGAGATGGACATAGGGGTCTGGAGGTAGATGCAGTGGCCTGGAGATGGACAGAAAAGCCTGGAGATGGACAAAGGGGTTTGGAGGGGGATGCAATGGCGTAGAGGAGGACAGAGATGTCTGGAGATGGACATAGGGGTCTGGAGGGGGATGCAGTGGCCTGGAGGAAGACAAAGGAGTTTGGAGGGGGATGCAGTGGCCTGGAGGAGGACAGAGGGGTCTGGAGGAGGACAGAAAAGCCTGGAGATGGACGAAGGGGTCTGGAGGGGGATGCAGTGGCCTGGAGGAGGACAGAGGAGTCTGAAGGGGGATGCACTGGCCTGGCGGAGGACAGAGGAGTCTGGAGATGGACAGAGGGGTCTGGAGGAGGACAAAAAAGCCTGGATATGGACGAAAGGGTCTGGAGGGGATGCAGTGGCCTGGAGGAGGAAAGAGGAGTCTGGAGATGGACAGAGGGGTCTGGAGGGGGATGCACTGGCCTGGCGGAGGACAGAGGATTCTGGAGATGCACAAAGAGGTCTGGAGGAGAACAGAAATGCTTGGAGATGGACAAAAGGGCCTGGAGGAGGACAGAGTAGCCTGGAGATGGACAAAGGGGTCTGGGGGGGATGCAGTGGCCTGGAGGAGAACAGAGGAGTCTGAAGGGGGATGCAGTGGCCTGGAGGGGGGCATAGTGATCTGGAGGGAGGACAGAGGTGTCTGTAGGGAGACAGATGGTCTGTAGGAGGACAGAAAAAGACTGGAGATGGCCAAGGGGGTCTAGAGGGGGATGCAGTGGCCTGGAGGAGGACAGAGGAGCCTGGAGATGGACAAAGGGGTCTGGAGGGGGATGCAGTGGCCTGGAGGAAGACAAAGGAGTCTGGAGATGGACAAAGGGGTCTGGAGGGGGATGCAGTGGCCTGGAGGAGGACAGAGGAGTCTGGAGATGGACAGAGGGGTCTGCAGGCAGACAGAAAAGCCTGGAGATGGACAAAGGCATCTGGAGGGGGATACAGTGGCCTGGAGAAGAGAAGAGGAGCCTGGAGATGGACAGAGGGTTCTGGAGGAGGACAGAAAAGCCTGGAGATGGACAAAGGGGTTTGGAGGGGGATGCAATGGCGTAGAGGAGGACAGAGATGTCTGGAGATGGACATAGGGGTCTGGAGGTAGATGCAGTGGCCTGGAGGAAGACAAAGGAGTTTGGAGGGGGATGCAGTGGCCTGGAGGAGGACAGAGGGGTCTGGAGGAGGACAGAAAAGCCTGGAGATGGACGAAGGGGTCTGGAGGGGGATGCAGTGGCCTGGAGGAGGACAGAGGAGTCTGAAGGGGGATGCAGTGGCCTGGAGGAGGACAGAGGAGTCTGGAGATGGACAGAGGGGTCTGGAGGAGGACAAAAAAGCCTGGATATGGACGAAAGGGTCTGGAGGGGATGCAGTGGCCTGGAGGAGGAAAGAGGAGTCTGGAGATGGACAGAGGGGTCTGGAGGGGGATGCACTGGCCTGGCGGAGGACAGAGGATTCTGGAGATGCACAAAGAGGTCTGGAGGAGAACAGAAATGCTTGGAGATGGACAAAAGGGCCTGGAGGAGGACAGAGTAGCCTGGAGATGGACAAAGGGGTCTGGGGGGGATGCAGTGGCCTGGAGGAGAACAGAGGAGTCTGAAGGGGGATGCAGTGGCCTGGAGGGGGGCATAGTGATCTGGAGGGAGGACAGAGGTAACTAGAGGGGGACATAATGTTCTGGAGGAGGACACAGTGGTATGGAGGAGAACAGAGGAGCCTGGAGGGAGGACAGAGGAATCTGGAGGAGGACAGAGGAGCCTGAAGTGGGACATAGGGGTCTGGGACAGGACAGAGGAGCCTGAAAGGGTCTGGCAGTAATGAATTTTGTTTAAATTTTGAGACAAATATTCACAGGCTGAGATAAATTTTCTTAGTGCTTACAACCCTTCCTTTTCTTAGAAACAAGCTTAAGGCTTGGGCCATGAAAATGCTCCGATAGCTTGGTGAAACCACGTGGACAAAGACTGGCAGCCCTTCTGTTAGAAGCCCACCTGGCTGATGGGTTCCTTTACTCTCACAGAGACCCCATTGCTGACTACCTTGTCCCAGTCCACATCTGACTTTAGCCCCATCTTTCTGCTGATATGGTATCTAAGTGTCCCTCATTTCACGGGTTCAGTCGCTTAGGGTCGCAGCACTCTACTTCAGTTTTCACTCCCCAGCTGCCTAGGTCTTGGGCTTCTTCCTATTACTACTCCGCCAGCAACCTTACAGTGCAATGCTTCTAGCGCTCTCTGAAATGTCAGAACAGCGCTCAAGGATGATTCCTATACTGAGGATTAGTTCCAGGCCCAGTCATCCCAAGTTACCCTTACCAGGGTCAGTGGCAGTCCCCGTCAGTACAAGTACCAGCTAACAATGGCACAACCTGTACATGTACCTTACATGTACACCAGAAGATAGAAGCGTTCTCCTCAGTCGCTGAGCTCTTCCCATGACTGAAGTGATGACGAGCAGGAGTTATGGAAGTCACACAAATTATCTCAAGTCACATTCACACCCAAAGGATATGGGAGAATTTATAAGGAACACTCACCAGTGTACCATGCCCCCAAATTATTAACAGGGGAACACAATGTTAGCATATCACCGGGGGCAAGGGTGTCAGAAGAGGGGGAAAAGTTGCACATTTTATACACCTAAAATGGCATGAAACATTGATACATAGACTGAGTGAATGAAAAGTCCTATGCAGTTTTAAGCTGTGGAATGATGAGCCATTACATATGTCCCGGCCCTGTACCATAGCAGACTGACTCCACACCTCTGGACTCCTCCTCTTCACCCTTATGTCCCTCCATCTGTATCAGTCACCCCAGTATTTTAGCTGTGGCTTACCTGGACATCTTTACATTCACGCCACTAGTTCTAGATTCTTCACCAGTGACAAAGTAACTGAGAGAAGGCGTTTATTCACGTGGGACCCACGCTTTTCGTCCTTGGATAGACAATATGAGTCCGAAAATAAAACTCAGAAAGCACACATTCCATATCTTCTGTACGGGCCTACATGATATCGTAGAGAACATGACCATAACAAACACTATTATACTCTGTACATAGAGCACTACAACCCCCAACGTGACCCGACCACTGGACATGACCATAATACAGCACCAGCAACCACAGCTACTTCTCAGGATGACGTACACTTAGCGACCAGAACTACTTCCCAGGACGTCATACACATAGGAATCTGAGCTACTTCACGGGACGACATACACATAGCGACCAGAACTACTTCCCGGGACGTCATACACATAGCGACCAGAACTACTTCCCAGGACGTCATACACATAGCGACCAGAACTACTTCCCAGGACGTCATACACATAGGAATCTGAGCTACTTCCCGAGACGACATACACATAGGAATCTGAGCTACTTCCCGGGACGACATACACATAGCGACCAGAACTACTTTCCAGGACGTCATACACATTGGAATCAGAGTTACTTCCCAGGACGTCCTACACATAGCGACCAGAACTAATTCCCAGGACGTCATACACATAGGAATATGAGCTACTTCCCGGGACGACATACACATAGCGACCAGAACTACTTTCCAGGACGTTATACACATTGGAATCAGAGTTACTTCCCAGGACGTCATACACATAGCGACCAGAACTACTTCCCAGGAGGTCATACACATAGGAATCTGAGCTACTTCCCAGGACGTCATACACATAGCGACCAGAACGACTTTCCAGGACGTCATACACATTGGAATCAGAGCTACTTCCCAGGACGTCATACACATAGCGACCAGAACTACTTCCCAGGACGTCATACACATAGGAATCTGAGCTACTTCACGGGACGACATACACATAGGAATCAGAGCTACTTCCCGGGACGACATACAGTTAGGAATCGCAACTACTTCCTGGGATGTCATACACATTGGAATCAGAGCTACTTCCCAGGATGTCATACACATAGGAATCAGAGCTACTTCCTGGGATGTCATACACATAGGAATCAGAGCTACTTCCCGGGACGACATACACATAGCGACCAGAACTACTTCCCAGGACGTCATACACATTGGAATCAGAGCTACTTCCCGGGACGACATACACATAGGAATCAGAACTACTTCCTGGGACGTCATACACATTGGAATCAGAGCTACTTCCTGGGACGTCATACACATAGGAATCAGAGCTACTTCCCGGGACGACATACACATAACGACCAGAACTACTTCCCAGGAGGTCATACACATAGCGACCAGAACTACTTCCCAGGATGTCATACACATAGCGACCAGAACTACTTCCCAGGACGTCATACACATAGGAATCTGAGCTACTTCACGGGACGACATACACATAGGAATCAGAGCTACTTCCCGGGACGACATACAGTTAGGAATCGCAACTACTTCCTGGGATGTCATACACATTGGAATCAGAGCTACTTCCCAGGATGTCATACACATAGGAATCAGAGCTACTTCCTGGGACGTCATACACATAGGAATCTGAGCTACTTCCCGGCACGACATACACATAGCGACCAGAACTACTTCCCAAAACGTCATACACATAGGAATCTGAGCTACTTCCCGGGACGACATACACATAGGAATCAGAGCTACTTCCCGGGACGACATACAGTTAGGAATCACAACTACTTCCTGGGACGTCATACACATTGGAATCAGAGCTACTTCCTGGGACGTCATACACATAGGAATCTGAGCTACTTCCCGACACGACATACACATAGGAATCAGAGCTACTTCCCAGGATGTCATACACATAGGAATCAGAACTACTTCCTGGGACGTCATACACATTGGAATCAGAGCTACTTCCCAGGACGTCCTATACATAGGAATCAGAGCTACTTCCCGGGACGACATACACATAGGAATCAGAACTACTTCCCAGGACGTCATACACTTAACGACCAGAACTACTTCCTGGGATGTCATACACATAGGAATCAGAGCTACTTCCCAGGACTTCATACACATAGGAATCAGAGCTACTTTCCAGGACGTCATACACATTGGAATCAGAGCTACTTCCCGGGACGACATACACATAGGAATCAGAGCTACTTTCCAGGACGTCATACACATTGGAATCAGAGCTACTTCCCGGGACGACATACACATAGGAATCAGAGCTTCTTCCCGGGACGTCACACAAATAGCGACCAGGGCTTCTTCCCGGGACGTTATACACATAGCGACCAGAACTACTTCCCTTGACGTCATTCACATAGCGACCAGAACTACTTTCCAGGACGTCATACACATTGGAATCAGAGCTACTTCCTGGGACGTCATACACATAGGATTCAGAGCTACTTCCCGTGACGTCATACACATAGCAACCAGAACTACTTCCCAAGACGTCATACACATAACGAACAGAACTACTTCCCGGGACGACATACACATAGCGACCAGAACTACTTCCCAGGATGTCATACACATAGCGACCAGAACTACTTCCCAGGATGTCATACACATAGGAATCAGAGCCACTTCCCGAGATGACATACACATAGCGACCAGAGCTACTTCCCGGGACGTCATACACATAGCGACCAGAACTACTTCCCGGGACGTCACACACATAGCGACCAGAACTACTTTCCAGGACGTTGTACACATTGGAATCAGAGCTACTTCCTGTAACGTCATACACATAGAAATCAGAGCTCCTTCCCGGGACAACATACACATAGCGAATGCGACCAGAGCTACTTCACGGGACAACATAGACAAAGCGACCAGAACTACTTTCCAGGATGTCATACACATAGCGACCAGAACTACTTCCCAGGATGTCATACACATAGGAATCAGAGCCACTTCCCGAGATGACATACACATAGCGACCAGAGCTACTTCCCGGGACGTCATACACATACCGGTCAAAGCTCCTTCCCGGGACGACATACACATAGCGACCAGAACTACTTTCCAGGACGTCATACACATAGCGACCAGAACTACTTCCCAGGACGTCATACACATTGGAATCGGAGCTGCTTTCCGGGACGACATACACAGTATGTGTGGTACAGTATATATTATCAGGTCTCCTCCTCTATATATGGTCTGTGTGGTGCAGTATATGTTATCAGGTCTCCTCCTCCTCCTCTATATACAGTCTGTGTGGTGCAGTATATATTATCAGGTCTCCTCCTCTATATACAGTCTGTGTGGTGCAGTATATATTATCAGGTCTCCTCCTCTATATACAGTCTGTGTGGTGCAGTATATATTATCAGGTCTCCTCCTCTATATACAGTCTGTGTGGTGCAGTATATATTATCAGGTCTCCTCCTCTATATACGGTCTGTGTGGTGCAGTATATATTATCAGGTCTCCTCCTCTATATATGGTCTGTGTGGTGCAGTATATATTATCAGGTCTCCTCCTCTATATACAGTCTGTGTGGTGCAGTATATATTATCAGGTCTCCTCCTCTATATATGGTCTGTGTGGTGCAGTATATATTATCAGGTCTCCTCCTCTATATACAGTCTGTGTGGTGCAGTATATATTATCAGGTCTCCTCCTCCTCTATATACGGTCTGTGTGGTGCAGTATATATTATCAGGTCTTCTCCTATATATGGTCTGTGTGGTTCAGTATATATTATCAGGTCTCCTCTATATATGGTCTGTGTGGTGCAGTATATATTATCAGGTCTCCTCTATATATGGTCTGTGTGGTGCAGTATATATTATCAATTCTTCTCCTCCTCTATATACAGTCTGTGTGGTGCAGTATATATTATCAGGTCTCCTCCTCTATATATGGTCTGTGTGGTGCAGTATATATTATCAGGTCGCCTCCTCCTCTATATATGGTCTGTGTGGTGCAGTATATATTATCAGGTCTCCTCCTCTATATACGGTCTGTGTGGTGCAGTATATATTATCAGGTCTCCTCCTCTATATATGGTCTGTGTGGTGCAGTATATATTATCAGATCTCCTCCTCTATATATGGTCTGTGTGGTGCAGTATATATTATCAGATCTCCTCCTCTATATATGGTCTGTGTGGTGCAGTATATATTATCAGGTCTCCTCCTCTATATACAGTCTGTGTGGTGCAGTATATATTATCAGGTCTCCTCCTCTATATACAGTCTGTGTGGTGCAGTATATATTATCAGGTCTCCTCCTCTATATACAGTCTGTGTGGTGCAGTATATATTATCAGGTCTCCTCCTCTATATATGGTCTGTGTGGTGCAGTATATATTATCAGGTCTCCTCCTCTATATACAGTCTGTGTGGTGCAGTATATATTATCAGGTCTCCTCCTCTATATACAGTCTGTGTGGTGCAGTATATATTATCAGGTCTCCTCCTCTATATACAGTCTGTGTGGTGCAGTATATATTATCAGGTCTCCTCCTCTATATACAGTCTGTGTGGTGCAGTATATATTATCAGGTCTCCTCCTCTATATATAGTCTGTGTGGTGCAGTATATATTATCAGGTCTCCTCCTCTATATACAGTCTGTGTGGTGCAGTATATATTATCAGGTCTCTTCCTCTATATACAGTCTGTGTGGTGCAGTATATATTATCAGGTCTCCTCCTCCTATATATACAGTCTGTGTGGTGCAGTATATATTATCAGGTCTCCTCCTCGTCTATATACAGTCTGTGTGGTGCAGTATATATTATCAGGTCTCCTCCTCTATATACAGTCTGTGTGGTGCAGTATATATTATCAGGTCTCCTCCTCTATATACAGTCTGTGTGGTGCAGTATATATTATCAGGTCTCCTCCTCTATATACAGTCTGTGTGGTGCAGTATATATTATCAGGTCTCCTCCTCTATATACAGTCTGTGTGGTGCAGTATATATTATCAGGTCTCCTCCTCTATATACGGTCTGTGTGGTGCAGTATATATTATCAGGTCTCCTCCTCTATATACAGTCTGTGTGGTGCAGTATATATTATCAGGTCTCCTCCTCTATATACAGTCTGTGTGGTGCAGTATATATTATCAGGTCTCCTCCTCTATATACAGTCTGTGTGGTGCAGTATATATTATCAGGTCTCCTCCTCTATATACAGTCTGTGTGGTGCAGTATATATTATCAGGTCTCCTCCTCTATATACAGTCTGTGTGGTGCAGTATATATTATCAGGTCTCCTCCTCTATATACAGTCTGTGTGGTGCAGTATATATTATCAGGTCTCCTCCTCTATATACAGTCTGTGTGGTGCAGTATATATTATCAGGTCTCCTCCTCTATATACAGTCTGTGTGGTGCAGTATATATTATCAGGTCTCCTCCTCTATATACAGTCTGTGTGGTGCAGTATATATTATCAGGTCTCCTCCTCTATATACAGTCTGTGTGGTGCAGTATATATTATCAGGTCTCCTCCTCTATATACAGTCTGTGTGGTGCAGTATATATTATCAGGTCTCCTCCTCTATATACAGTCTGTGTGGTGCAGTATATATTATCAGGTCTCCTCCTCTATATACAGTCTGTGTGGTGCAGTATATATTATCAGGTCTCCTCCTCTATATACAGTCTGTGTGGTGCAGTATATATTATCAGGTCTCCTCCTCTATATACAGTCTGTGTGGTGCAGTATATATTATCAGGTCTCCTCCTCTATATACAGTCTGTGTGGTGCAGTATATATTATCAGGTCTCCTCCTCTATATACAGTCTGTGTGGTGCAGTATATATTATCAGGTCTCCTCCTCTATATACAGTCTGTGTGGTGCAGTATATATTATCAGGTCTCCTCCTCTATATACAGTCTGTGTGGTGCAGTATATATTATCAGGTCTCCTCCTCTATATACAGTCTGTGTGGTGCAGTATATATTATCAGGTCTCCTCCTCTATATACAGTCTGTGTGGTGCAGTATATATTATCAGGTCTCCTCCTCTATATACAGTCTGTGTGGTGCAGTATATATTATCAGGTCTCCTCCTCTATATACAGTCTGTGTGGTGCAGTATATATTATCAGGTCTCCTCCTCTATATACAGTCTGTGTGGTGCAGTATATATTATCAGGTCTCCTCCTCTATATACAGTCTGTGTGGTGCAGTATATATTATCAGGTCTCCTCCTCTATATACAGTCTGTGTGGTGCAGTATATATTATCAGGTCTCCTCCTCTATATACAGTCTGTGTGGTGCAGTATATATTATCAGGTCTCCTCCTCTATATACAGTCTGTGTGGTGCAGTATATATTATCAGGTCTCCTCCTCTATATACAGTCTGTGTGGTGCAGTATATATTATCAGGTCTCCTCCTCTATATACAGTCTGTGTGGTGCAGTATATATTATCAGGTCTCCTCCTCTATATACAGTCTGTGTGGTGCAGTATATATTATCAGGTCTCCTCCTCTATATACAGTCTGTGTGGTGCAGTATATATTATCAGGTCTCCTCCTCTATATACAGTCTGTGTGGTGCAGTATATATTATCAGGTCTCCTCCTCTATATACGGTCTGTGTGGTGCAGTATATATTATCAGGTCTCCTCCTCTATATACAGTCTGTGTGGTGCAGTATATATTATCAGGTCTCCTCCTCTATATACAGTCTGTGTGGTGCAGTATATATTATCAGGTCTCCTCCTCTATATACAGTCTGTGTGGTGCAGTATATATTATCAGGTCCTCCTCCTCTATATACAGTCTGTGTGGTGCAGTATATATTATCAGGTCTCCTCCTCTATATAC
>CM065599.1:71662137-71687318 GCA_033119425.1 Bufotes viridis
GGTGTAGGACCCCACCCATCAGATACTGATGACCGATCCTGAGGACAGTCCCATAGAGGAGAATGGAGCTGAGTGCTATACCGAGCACGGCCACTATACAATGTACGGCGCTGTGCTGGGTGATCAGGGAGAAGACCGCGGGGCTCACAGGAGTCTTCTCAAACAGCTGATCGGGAGAGGTCCCGGGTGTAGGACCCCACCCATCAGATACTGATGACCGATCCTGAGGACAGTCCCATAGAAGAGAATGGAGCTGAGTGCTATACCGAGCACGGCCACTATACAATGTACGGCGCTGTGCTGGGTGATCAGGGAGAAGACTGCGGGGCTCACAGGAGTCTTCTCAAACAGCTGATCGGAGGGGTCCCGGTGTAGGACCCCACCCATCAGATACTGATGACCGATCCTGAGGACAGTCCCATAGAAGAGAATGGAGCTGAGTGCTATACCGAGCACGGCCACTATACAATGTACGGCGCTGTGCTGGGTGATCAGGGAGAAGACCGCGGGGCTCACAGGAGTCTTTCAAACAGCTGATCGGAGGGGTCCCGGTGTAGGACCCCACCCATCAGATACTGATGACCGATCCTGAGGACAGTCCCATAGAGGAGAATGGAGCTGAGTGCTATACCGAGCACGGCCACTATACAATGTACGGCGCTGTGCTGGGTGATCAGGGAGAAGACTGCGGGGCTCACAGGAGTCTTCTCAAACAGCTGATCGGAGGGGTCCCGGGTGTAGGACCCCCACCCATCAGATACTGATGACCGATCCTGAGGACAGTCCCATAGAAGAGAATGGAGCTGAGTGCTATACCGAGCACGGCCACTATACAATGTACGGCGCTGTGCTGGGTGATCAGGGAGAAGACTGCGGGGCTCACAGGAGTCTTCTCAAACAGCTGATCGGAGGGGTCCCGGTGTAGGACCCCACCCATCAGATACTGATGACCGATCCTGAGGACAGTCCCATAGAAGAGAATGGAGCTGAGTGCTATACCGAGCACGGCCACTATACAATGTACGGCGCTGTGCTGGGTGATCAGGAGAAGACTGCGGGGCTCACAGGAGTCTTCTCAAACAGCTGATCGGAGGGTCCCAGTGTAGGACCCCACCCATCAGATACTGATGACCGATCCTGAGGACAGTCCCATAGAGGAGAATGGAGCTGAGTGCTATACCGAGCACGGCCACTATACAATGTACGGCGCTGTGCTGGGTGATCAGGAGAAGACTGCGGGGGCTCACAGGAGTCTTCTCAAACAGCTGATCGGAGGGGTCCCGGTGTAGACCCCCACCCATCAGATACTGATGACCGATCCTGAGGACAGTCCCATAGAGGAGAATGGAGCTGAGTGCTATACACGAGCACGGCCACTATACAATGTACGGCGCTGTGCTCAGTGATCAGGGAGAAGACTACGGGGGCTGTATTCAGCGATCTTCTCTCCGGTCACAGGCTTTGCTTTACTTCTGGCCAAGCTACGGATCGTGGTCATGTGCGCCACTGCAGCCACCTGGCCTCAGCAGTGCTGACGTGTCCCCAAGCCGCCGCGTATCTGCCAGTGATGTGCCACTGAGGACATGCTCACTGCTGGAGGCCAGTCATTGGCTGGCATCAGTAGATATGATCCCATCTGTAGCCTGGAGGCTGGAAGATCAACCATCACAGCCAGGGCACAGTGATCGGCAGCAGTGCAGACCAGGTGCACTCTCACTGTCAAACGAAAAATCACTAACTGAAACCAAGGAAATCCTGGAAAATCCCTTTCAAAGGAAGACAATGTAGAAAAAGTGAGTGAGCAATCATCTTGAGTGACTCCAGACATGACCGTATGTTCTCAGAGACATCGCGAGCGTGAGCGCCATATGTCCCGGATCAGCATTGATCGCGGCGCACGGATGAGCTGCCAAGCAGTATCATAGATTACAATGATGCTGTGGGACTTCGGGCCACCCGTGCTATGATCTACGAGTGCGGACAATAGCCCGGTGGGCACAGCATCATTGTAATCTATGATACTGCGAGCTCCCAGGCACACGATCAATGCCGATCCGAGACATATGGCTCCTCATGGACCGCATGTCTCGGACGGCATACGGTCGTGTGCAAGGGCACTAAATCCGACACAATCTGTCCTCAGGATCGGTCATCAGTATCTGATGGGTGGGGGTCCTACACCGGGACCTTTCCGATCAGCTGTTTGAGAAGACTCCTGTGAGCCCCTGCAGTCTTCTCCTGATCACCCAGCACAGCGCCGTACATTGTATAGTGGCCGTGCCGGTATAGCACTCAGCTCCATTCTCCTCTATGGGACTGTCCTCAGGATCGGTCATCAGTATCTGATGGGTGGGGTCCTACACCCGACCCCTCCGATCAGCTGTTTGAGAAGACTCCTGTGAGCCCCAGTCTTCTCCCCTGATCACCCAAATGTACGATCCTGAGGACAGTCCCATAGAGGAGAATGGAGCTGAGTGCTATACCGAGCACGGCCACTATACAATGTACGGCGCTATGCCGGGTGATCAGGGAGAAGACCGCAGGGCTCACAGGAGTCTTCAAACAGCTGATCGGAGGGGTCCCGGTGTAGGACCACCACCCATCAGATACTGATGACCGATCCTGAGGACAGTCCCATAGAAGAGAATGGAGCTGAGTGCTATACCGAGCACGGCCACTATACAATGTACGGCGCTGTGCTGGGTGATCAGGGAGAAGATCTGCGGGCTCACAGGAGTCTTCTCAAACAGCTGATCGGAGGGGTCCCGGGTGTAGGACCCCACCCATCAGATACTGATGACCGATCCTGAGGACAGTCCCATAGAAGAGAATGGAGCTGAGTGCTATACCGAGCACGGCCACTATACAATGTACGGCGCTGTGCTGGGTGATCAGGGAGAAGACCGCGGGGCTCACAGGAGTCTTCTCAAACAGCTGATCGGAGGGGTCCCAGGTGTAGGACCCCACCCATCAGATACTGATGACCGATCCTGAGGACAGTCCCATAGAGGAGAATGGAGCTGAGTGCTATACCGAGCACGGCCACTATACAATGTACGGCGCTGTGCTGGGTGATCAGGGAGAAGACTGCGGGCTCACAGGAGTCTTCTCAAACAGCTGATCGGAGGGGTCCCGGGTGTAGGACCCCCACCCATCAGATACTGATGACCGATCCTGAGGACAGTCCCATAGAAGAGAATGGAGCTGAGTGCTATACCGAGCACGGCCACTATACAATGTACGGCGCTGTGCTGGGTGATCAGGGAGAAGACCGCGGGCTCACAGGAGTCTTCTCAAACAGCTGATCGGAGGGGTCCCGGGTGTAGGACCCCCACCCATCAGATACTGATGACCGATCCTGAGGACAGTCCCATAGAAGAGAATGGAGCTGAGTGCTATACCGAGCACGGCCACTATACAATGTACGGCGCTGTGCTGGGTGATCAGGGAGAAGACCGCGGGCTCACAGGAGTCTTCTCAAACAGCTGATCGGAGAGGTCCCGGGTGTAGGACCCCCACCCATCAGATACTGATGACCGATCCTGAGGACAGTCCCATAGAAGAGAATGGAGCTGAGTGCTATACCGAGCACGGCCACTATACAATGTACGGCGCTGTGCTGGGTGATCAGGGAGAAGACTGCGGGGCTCACAGGAGTCTTCTCAAACAGCTGATCGGAGGGGTCCCGGTGTAGGACCCCACCCATCAGATACTGATGACCGATCCTGAGGACAGTCCCATAGAAGAGAATGGAGCTGAGTGCTATACCGAGCACGGCCACTATACAATGTACGGCGCTGTGCTGGGTGATCAGGGAGAAGACCGGGGGGCTCACAGGAGTCTTCTCAAACAGCTGATCGGAGGGGTCCTGGGTGTAGGATCCCCACCCATCAGATACTGATGACCGATCCTGAGGACAGTCCCCTAGAGGAGAATGGAGCTGAGTGCTATACCGAGCACGGCCACTATACAATGTACGGCGCTGTGCTGGGTGATCAGTGAGAAGACCGCGGGCTCACAGGAGTCTTCTCAAACAGCTGATCGGAGGGGTCCCGGGTGTAGGACCCCACCCATCAGATACTGATGACCGATCCTGAGGACAGTCCCCTAGAGGAGAATGGAGCCGAGTGCTATACCGAGCACGGCCACTATACAATGTACGGCGCTGTGCTGGGTGATCAGGAGAAGACCGCAGGGCTCACAGGAGTCTTCTCAAACAGCTGATCGGAGGGGTCCCGGGTGTAGGACCCCACCCATCAGATACTGATGACCGATCCTGAGGACAGTCCCATAGAGGAGAATGGAGCTGAGTGCTATACCGAGCACGGCCACTATACAATGTACGGCGCTGTGCTGGGTGATCAGGGAGAAGACTGCGGGGCTCACAGGAGTCTTCTCAAACAGCTGATCGGAGGGGTCCCGGTGTAGGACCCCCACCCATCAGATACTGATGACCGATCCTGAGGACAGTCCCATAGAAGAGAATAGAGCTGAGTGCTATACCGAGCACGGCCACTATACAATGTACGGCGCTGTGCTGGGTGATCAGGGAGAAGACTGCGGGGCTCACAGGAGTCTTCTCAAACAGCTGATCGGAGGGGTCCCGGGTGTAGGACCCCACCCATCAGATACTGATGACCGATCCTGAGGACAGTCCCATAGAAGAGAATGGAGCTGAGTGCTATACCGAGCACGGCCACTATACAATGTACGGCGCTGTGCTGGGTGATCAGGGAGAAGACTGCGGGGCTCACAGGAGTCTTCTCAAACAGCTGATCGGAGGGGTCCCGGTGTAGGACCCCACCCATCAGATACTGATGACCGATCCTGAGGACAGTCCCATAGAAGAGAATGGAGCTGAGTGCTATACCGAGCACGGCCACTATACAATGTACGGCGCTGTGCTGGGTGATCAGGAGAAGACCGCGGGGCTCACAGGAGTCTTCTCAAACAGCTGATCGGAGGGGTCCCGGTGTAGGACCCCACCCATCAGATACTGATGACCGATCCTGAGGACAGTCCCATAGAGGAGAATAGAGCTGAGTGCTATACCGAGCACGGCCACTATACAATGTACGGCGCTGTGCTGGGTGATCAGGGAGAAGACCGCGGGGCTCACAGGAGTCTTCTCAAACAGCTGATCGGAGGGGTCCCGGGTGTAGGACCCCCACCCATCAGATACTGATGACCGATCCTGAGGACAGTCCCATAGAGGAGAATGGAGCTGAGTGCTATACCGAGCACGGCCACTATACAATGTACGGCGCTGTGCTGGGTGATCAGGGAGAAGACTGCGGGGCTCACAGGAGTCTTCTCAAACAGCTGATCGGAGGGGTCCCGGGTGTAGGACCCCCACCCATCAGATACTGATGACCGATCCTGAGGACAGTCCCATAGAAGAGAATAGAGCTGAGTGCTATACCGAGCACGGCCACTATACAATGTACGGCGCTGTGCTGGGTGATCAGGGAGAAGACCGCGGGGCTCACAGGAGTCTTCTCAATCAGCTGATCGGAGAGGTCCCGGGTGTAGTACCCCCACCCATCAGATACTGATGACCGATCCTGAGGACAGTCCCATAGAAGAGAATAGAGCTGAGTGCTATACCGAGCATGGCCACTATACAATGTACAGCGCTGTGCTGGGTGATCAGTGAGAAGACCGCGGGGCTCACAGGAGTCTTCTCAGACAGCTGATCGGAGGGGTCCCGGGTTAAAGACCCCCACCATCAGATACTGATGACCGATCCTGAGGACAGTCCCATAGAGGAGAATGGAGCTGAGTGCTATACCGAGCACGGCCACTATATAATGTACGGCGCTGTGCTGGGTGATCAGTGAGAAGACTGCGGGGCTCACAGGAGTCTTCTCAAACAGCTGATCGGAGGGGTCCCGGGTGTAGGACCGCCCACCCATCAGATACTGATGACCGATCCTGAGGACAGTCCCATAGAAGAGAATAGAGCTGAGTGCTATACCGAGCACGACCACTATACAATGTACGGCGCTGTGCTGGGTGATCAGGGAGAAGACCGCGGGGCTCACAGGAGTCTTCTCAAACAGCTGATCGGAGGGGTCCCGGGTGTAGGACCACCACCCATCAGATACTGATGACCGATCCTGAGGACAGTCCCATAGAAGAGAATGGAGCTGAGTGCTATACCGAGCACGGCCACTATACAATGTACGGCGCTGTGCTGGGTGATCAGGAGAAGACCGCGGGGCTCACAGGAGTCTTCTCAAACAGCTGATCGGAGGGGTCCCGGTGTAGGACCCCACCCATCAGATACTGATGACCGATCCTGAGGACAGTCCCATAGAAGAGAATGGAGCTGAGTGCTATACCGAGCACGGCCACTATACAATGTACGGCGCTGTGCTGGGTGATCAGGGAGAAGACTGCGGGGCTCACAGGAGTCTTCTCAAACAGCTGATCGGAGAGGTCCCGGGTGTAGGACCCCACCCATCAGATACTGATGACCGATCCTGAGGACAGTCCCATAGAGGAGAATGGAGCTGAGTGCTATACCGAGCACGGCCACTATACAATGTACGGCGCTGTGCTGGGTGATCAGGGAGAAGACTGCGGGGCTCACAGGAGTCTTCTCAAACAGCTGATCGGAGGGGTCCCGGGTGTAGGACCCCACCCATCAGATACTGATGACCGATCCTGAGGACAGTCCCATAGAAGAGAATGGAGCTGAGTGCTATACCGAGCACGGCCACTATACAATGTACGGCGCTGTGCTGGGTGATCAGGGAGAAGACTGCGGGGCTCACAGGAGTCTTCTCAAACAGCTGATCGGAGGGGTCCCGAGTGTAGGACCCCACCCATCAGATACTGATGACCGATCCTGAGGACAGTCCCATAGAAGAGAATGGAGCTGAGTGCTATACCGAGCACGGCCACTATACAATGTACGGCGCTGTGCTGGGTGATCAGGGAGAAGACCGCGGGGCTCACAGGAGTCTTCTCAAACAGCTGATCGGAGAGGTCCCGGGTGTAGGACCCCACCCATCAGATACTGATGACCGATCCTGAGGACAGTCCCATAGAGGAGAATGGAGCTGAGTGCTATACCGAGCACGGCCACTATACAATGTACGGCGCTGTGCTGGGTGATCAGGGAGAAGACTGCGGGGCTCACAGGAGTCTTCTCAAACAGCTGATCGGAGAGGTCCCGGGTGTAGGGACCCCACCCATCAGATACTGATGACCGATCCTGAGGACAGTCCCATAGAGGAGAATGGAGCTGAGTGCTATACCGAGCACGGCCACTATACAATGTACGGCGCTGTGCTGGGTGATCAGGGAGAAGACTGCGGGGCTCACAGGAGTCTTCTCAAACAGCTGATCGGAGGGGTCCCGGGTGTAGGACCCCACCCATCAGATACTGATGACCGATCCTGAGGACAGTCCCATAGAAGAGAATGGAGCTGAGTGCTATACCGAGCACGGCCACTATACAATGTACGGCGCTGTGCTGGGTGATCAGGGAGAAGACCGCGGGGCTCACAGGAGTCTTCTCAAACAGCTGATCGGAGGGGTCCCAGGTGTAGGACCCCACCCATCAGATACTGATGACCGATCCTGAGGACAGTCCCATAGAGGAGAATGGAGCTGAGTGCTATACCGAGCACGGCCACTATACAATGTACGGCGCTGTGCTGGGTGATCAGGGAGAAGACTGCGGGGCTCACAGGAGTCTTCTCAAACAGCTGATCGGAGGGGTCCCGGTGTAGGACCCCCACCCATCAGATACTGATGACCGATCCTGAGGACAGTCCCATAGAAGAGAATGGAGCTGAGTGCTATACCGAGCACGGCCACTATACAATGTACGGCGCTGTGCTGGGTGATCAGGGAGAAGACCGCGGGGCTCACAGGAGTCTTCTCAAACAGCTGATCGGAGGGGTCCTGGGTGTAGGACCCCCACCCATCAGATACTGATGACCGATCCTGAGGACAGTCCCATAGAAGAGAATAGAGCTGAGTGCTATACCGAGCACGGCCACTATACAATGTACGGCGCTGTGCTGGGTGATCAGGGAGAAGACCGCGGGGCTCACAGGAGTCTTCTCAAACAGCTGATCGGAGGGGTCCCAGGTGTAGGACCCCCACCCATCAGATACTGATGACCGATCCTGAGGACAGTCCCATAGAGGAGAATGGAGCTGAGTGCTATACCGAGCACGGCCACTATACAATGTACGGCGCTGTGCTGGGTGATCAGGGAGAAGACTGCGGGGCTCACAGGAGTCTTCTCAAACAGCTGATCGGAGGGGTCCCGGTGTAGGACCCCACCCATCAGATACTGATGACCGATCCTGAGGACAGTCCCATAGAAGAGAATGGAGCTGAGTGCTATACCGAGCACGGCCACTATACAATGTACGGCGCTGTGCTGGGTGATCAGGGAGAAGACCGCGGGGCTCACAGGAGTCTTCTCAAACAGCTGATCGGAGGGGTCCCGGGTGTAGGACCCCACCCATCAGATACTGATGACCGATCCTGAGGACAGTCCCATAGAAGAGAATGGAGCTGAGTGCTATACCGAGCACGGCCACTATACAATGTACGGCGCTGTGCTGGGTGATCAGGGAGAAGACTGCGGGGCTCACAGGAGTCTTCTCAAACAGCTGATCGGAGGGGTCCCAGGTGTAGGACCCCACCCATCAGATACTGATGACCGATCCTGAGGACAGTCCCATAGAGGAGAATAGAGCTGAGTGCTATACCGAGCACGGCCACTATACAATGTACGGCGCTGTGCTGGGTGATCAGGGAGAAGACTGCGGGGCTCACAGGAGTCTTCTCAAACAGCTGATCGGAGGGGTCCCGGTGTAGGACCCCACCCATCAGATACTGATGACCGATCCTGAGGACAGTCCCATAGAAGAGAATGGAGCTGAGTGCTATACCGAGCACGGCCACTATACAATGTACGGCGCTGTGCTGGGTGATCAGGGAGAAGACCGCGGGGCTCACAGGAGTCTTCTCAAACAGCTGATCGGAGGGGTCCCGGGTGTAGGACCCCACCCATCAGATACTGATGACCGATCCTGAGGACAGTCCCATAGAAGAGAATGGAGCTGAGTGCTATACCGAGCACGGCCACTATACAATGTACGGCGCTGTGCTGGGTGATCAGGGAGAAGACTGCGGGGCTCACAGGAGTCTTCTCAAACAGCTGATCGGAGGGGTCCCGGGTGTAGGACCCCCACCCATCAGATACTGATGACCGATCCTGAGGACAGTCCCATAGAGGAGAATGGAGCTGAGTGCTATACCGAGCACGGCCACTATACAATGTACGGCGCTGTGCTGGGTGATCAGGGAGAAGACTGCGGGGCTCACAGGAGTCTTCTCAAACAGCTGATCGGAGGGGTCCCGGGTGTAGGACCCCACCCATCAGATACTGATGACCGATCCTGAGGACAGTCCCATAGAGGAGAATGGAGCTGAGTGCTATACCGAGCACGGCCACTATACAATGTACGGCGCTGTGCTGGGTGATCAGGGAGAAGACCGCGGGGCTCACAGGAGTCTTCTCAAACAGCTGATCGGAGAGGTCCCGGGTGTAGGACCCCACCCATCAGATACTGATGACCGATCCTGAGGACAGTCCCATAGAGGAGAATGGAGCTGAGTGCTATACCGAGCACGGCCACTATACAATGTACGGCGCTGTGCTGGGTGATCAGGGAGAAGACCGCGGGGCTCACAGGAGTCTTCTCAAACAGCTGATCGGAAAGGTCCCGGGTGTAGGACCCCCACCCATCAGATACTGATGACCAATCCTGAGGACAGTCCCATAGAAGAGAATGGAGCCGAGTGCTATACCAAGCACGGCCACTATACAATGTACGGCGCTGTGCTGGGTGATCAGGGAGAAGACCACGGGACTCACAGGAGTCTTCTCAAACAGCTGATCGGAGGGGTCCTAGTTGTAGGACCCCCACCCATCAGATACTGATGACCGATCCTGAGGACAGTCCCATAGAGGAGAATAGAGCTGAGTGCTATACCGAGCACGGCCACTATACAATGTACGGCGCTGTGCTGGGTGATCAGGGAGAAGACTGCGGAGCTCACAGGAGTCTTCTCAAACAGCTGATCGGAGGGGTCCCGGGTGTAGGACCCCCACCCATCAGATACTGATGACCGATCCTGAGGACAGTCCCATAGAGGAGAATGGAGCTGAGTGCTATACCGAGCACGGCCACTATACAATGTACGGCGCTGTGCTGGGTGATCAGGGAGAAGACCGCGGGGCTCACAGGAGTCTTCTCAAACAGCTGATCGGAGGGGTCCCAGGTGTAGGACCCCCACCCATCAGATACTGATGACCGATCCTGAGGACAGTCCCATAGAAGAGAATAGAGCTGAGTGCTATACCGAGCACGGCCACTATACAATGTACAGCGCTGTGCTGGGTGATCAGGGAGAAGACTGCGGGGCTCACAGGAGTCTTCTCAAACAGCTGATCGGAGAGGTCCTGGTGTAGGACCCCCACCCATCAGATACTGATGACCGATCCTGAGGACAGTCCCATAGAGGAGAATAGAGCTGAGTGCTATACCGAGCACGGCCACTATACAATGTACAGCGCTGTGCTGGGTGATCAGGGAGAAGACTGCGGGGCTCACAGGAGTCTTCTCAAACAGCTGATCGGAGGGGTCCCGGTGTCGGACCACCACCCATCAGATACTGATGACCGATCCTGAGGACAGTCCCATAGAGGAGAATAGAGCTGAGTGCTATACCGAGCACGACCACTATACAATGTACGGCGCTGTGCTGGGTGATCAGGGAGAAGACCGCGGGGCTCACAGGAGTCTTCTCAAACAGCTGATCGGAGGGGTCCCGGGTGTAGAACCCCCACCCATCAGATACTGATGACCGATCCTGAGGACAGTACCATAGAGGAGAATAGAGCTGAGTGCTATACCGAGCACGGCCACTATACAATGTACGGCGCTGTGCTCAGTGATCAGGGAGAAGACTGCGGAGCTCACAGGAGTCTTCTCAAAGAGCTGATCGGAGGGGTCCCGGTGTAGGACCCCCACTCATCAGATACTGATGACCGATCCTGAGGACAGTCCCATAGAAGAGAATGGAGCTGAGTGCTATACCGAGCACGGCCACTATACAATGTACGGCGCTGTGCTGGGTGATCAGGGAGAAGACTGCGGGGCTCACAGGAGTCTTCTCAAACAGCTGATCGGGGGGGTCCCAGTGTAGGACCACCACCCATCAGATACTGATGACCGATCCTGAGGACAGTACCATAGAGGAGAATAGAGCTGAGTGCTATACCGAGCACGGCCACTATACAATGTACGGCGCTGTGCTGTGTGATCAGGGAGAAGACTGTGGGGCTCACAGGAGTCTTCTCAAACAGCTGATCGGGGGGGTCTCGGGTGTATAACCCCCACCCATCAGATACTGATGACCGATCCTGAGGACAGTCCCATAGAGGAGAATAGAGCTGAGTGCTATACCGAGCACGGCCACTATACAATGTACGGCGCTGTGCTGGGTGATCAGGGAGAAGACTGCGGGGCTAACAGGAGTCTTCTCAAACAGCTGATCGGAGGGGTCCCGGGTGTAAGACCCCCACCCATCAGATACTGATGACCGATCCTGAGGACAGTCCCATAGAAGAGATTGGAGCTGAGTGCTATACCGAGCACGGCCACTATACAATGTACGGAGCTGTGCTCAGTGATCAGGGAGAAGACTGCGGAGCTCACAGGAGTCTTCTCAAACAGCTGATCGGAGGGGTCCTGGGTTTAAGACCCCCACCATCAGATACTCAGGAGTAAAATGTCGTAAAAGACTTTAAATTAAAGAAGTACACTAACCTGGTGTCTGCTGCTCCGGTTGTATTCAGCGATCTTCCGGTCACAGGCTTGTTTACTTCTGGCCAAGCTACGGACGTGGTCATGTGCGTCACTGCAGCCACCTGGCCTCAGTGTTGACGTGTCCCCAAGCGTCATGTGATCTGCCAGTGATGTGCCACTGAGGGACATGTCACTGCTGAGGCCAGTCATTGGCTACATCAGTAGATATGATCCCATCTGTAGCCTGAGGCTGGAAGATCAACCATCACAGCCAGGGCACAGGACGGCAGCAGTGCAGACCAGGTGCAATTCTATCATTGGGTCAAACGAAAAAATCACTAACTGAAACCAAGGAAATCCTGGAAAATCCCTTTAAAGGAAGACAATGTAGAAAGTGAGTGAGCAATCAACTTAAGGACCCTTGCACATGACCGTATGCCCTCAGAGACACGCGGTCCGTGAGCGGGCCATATGTCCCGGATCAGCATTGATCGTGCGCACGGAAGCGCGCAGTATCATAGATTACAATGATGCTGTGGACTTCGGGCCACCCGTGGGGCTATGATCTTACGAGTGCGGGACAATAGCCCGGTGGGCACAGCATCATTGTAATCTATGATACTGCGAGCTCCCAGGCACACGATCAATGCCGATCCGAGACATATGGCCTTCTCATGGACCGCATGTCTCGGACGGCATACGGTCGTGTGCAAGGGCACTAAATCCGAATAATAATACATATTCTTTGTGTTATTTCTCCAATCCAGACAAGAGTTCGACATAGAGCGGCCCCCAGATCTCAACAAGAGTACCTACCTGCAAGATGTCCACTGTGTCAGCTCTCTCTGCAAAGCTTATTTCCGAGAACTACCCAACCCACTCTTAACTTATCAGCTCTACGACAAGTTTGCTGTAAGTATATCAAAGGCTGTGGTGGATTGAACGGTCTAGCCGGCCATTCTGGGGAGGGAAGTGTTTGTTCCCGGCATCAATCGCCTGCTCGTTACTGGAGGAGACTGCTGCTATTACATGCAGTGATCTCATACTGACTAGCCGGCAGCAGATCATCATTACACACCACCATCTGGACTACCCGAGTAATTGGCGGCAGTGTACCACGGCCAGATCATCACTAACAAGTGTTACTACAAATACTCGTTAACAATGACCCGGCCAACAATCGGCCAGTCTAATACAGGCTCAAGAGTGGTCACCAAAATAAATGTTGAGGTTTCCATCATGAAAAACTTTTTACTAAGGCTACATTCACACCAGGAGTTTGGCTTTCCGTTTGTGAGATCCGCCATGGGCTCTCAGCAGCGGTCCAAAATGGATCAGTCGTGCCCTAATGCATTCTGAATGGAAAAGAATCCTCTCAGAAAGAATCAGTTTGCCTCCGATCAGTCTCCATTCTGCTCTGGAGGCGGACATCACTGCCTGCAGCGTTTTTCTGTCCGTCCTATGGGGACGGATCCGTTTTCTCTGACACGGATATAGAAGAAATAATACAACCGGATCTGTTCATGATGATGGATGCATGCGGGTGTATTATTGTAAGAGGAGGATCCGCAAAAAACGCTAGTGTGAAAGTAGCCTTAGTTACATTATCTCCAGACTCTCATCAGATGTTCCTGTCATCACCAGTCATCAGACATTCCCTCCATCATCACACACTTCAGATATGACCATCATGCTCAGACTCTCATCAGATGTTCCTGTCATCACCAGTCATTCCCTCCATCATCACACACTTCAGATATGACCATCATGCTCAGACTCTCATCAGATGTTCCCACCATCACCAGTCATCAGACATTCCCTCCATCATCACACACTTCAGATATGACCATCATGCTCAGATTCTCATCAGATGTTCCCACCATCACCAGTCATTAGACATTCCCTCCATCATCACACACTTCAGATATGACCATCATGCTCAGACTCTCATAAGATGTTTCCACCATCACCAGTCATTAGACATTCCCTCCATCATCACACACTTCAGATATGACCATCATGCTCAGACTCTCATCAGATGTTCCTGTCATCACCAGACATTAGACATTCCCTCCATCATCACACACTTCAGATATCACCATCATGCTCAGACTCTCATCAGATGTTCCTGTCATCACCAGTCATTAGACATTCCCTCCATCATCACACACTTCAGATATGACCATCATGCTCAGACTCTCATCAGATGTTCCCACCATCACCAGTCATCAGACATTCCCTCCATCATCACACACTTCAGATATGACCATCATGCTCATATTCTCATAAGATGTTCCTGTCATCACCAGTCATTAGACATTCCCTCCATCATCACACACTTCAGATATGACCATCATGCTCAGATTCTCATCAGATGTTCCCTCCATCACCAGCCATTAGACATTCCCTCCATCATCACACACTTCAGATATGACCATCATGCTCAGATTCTCATCAGATGTTCCTGTCATCACCAGTCATTAGACATTCCCTCCATCATCACACACTTCAGATATGACCATCATGCTCAGACTCTCATCAGATGTTCCCACCATATCCAGTCATTAGACATTCCCTCCATCATCACACACTTCAGATATGACCATCATGCTCAGATTCTCATAAGATGTTCCCATCATCACCAGTCATTAGACATTCCCTCCATCATCACACACTTCAGATATGACCATCATGCTCAGATTCTCATCAGATGTTCCTGTCATCACCAGACATTAGACATTCCCTCCATCATCACACACTTCAGATATGACCATCATGCTCAGACTCTCATCAGATGTTTCCATCATCACCAGTCATTAGACATTCCCTCCATCATCACACACTTCAGATATTACCATCATGCTCAGATTCTCATCAGATGTTCCTATCATCACCAGTCATTAGACATTCCCTCCATCATCACACACTTCAGATATGACCATCATGCTCAGATTCTCATAAGATGTTTCCATCATCACCAGTCATTAGACATTCCCTCCATCATCACACACTTCAGATATGACCATCATGCTCAGATTCTCATCAGATGTTCCTGTCATCACCAGTCATTAGACATTCCCTCCATCATCACACACTTCAGATATTACCATCATGCTCAGATTCTCATCAGATGTTCCCTCCATCACCAGTCATTAGACATTCCCTCCATCATCACACACTTCAGATATGACCATCATACTCAGACTCTCATAAGATGTTTCCACCATCACCAGTCATCAGACATTCCCTCCATCATCACACACTTCAGATATGACCATCATGCTCAGATTCTCATAAGATGTTTCCACCATCACCAGTCATTAGACATTCCCTCCATCATCACACACTTCAGATATGACCATCATGCTCAGACTCTCATCAGATGTTTCCACCATCACCAGTCATTAGACATTCCCTCCATCATCACACACTTCAGATATGACCATCATACTCAGACTCTCATCAGATGTTCCCACCATCACCAGTCATCAGACATTCCCTCCATCATCACACACTTCAGATATGACCATCATGCTCAGACTCTCATCAGATGTTCCTATCATCACCAGTCATTAGACATTCCCTCCATCATCACACACTTCAGATATGACCATCATGCTCAGACTCTCATCAGATGTTCCCACCATCACCAGTCATTAGACATTCCCTCCATCATCACACACTTCAGATATGACCATCATGCTCAGACTCTCATCAGATGTTCCCACCATCACCAGTCATTAGACATTCCCTCCATCATCACACACTTCAGATATTACCATCATGCTCAGACTCTCATAAGATGTTCCCACCATCACCAGTCATTAGACATTCCCTCCATCATCACACACTTCAGATATGACCATCATGCTCAGATTCTCATAAGATGTTCCCACCATCACCAGTCATCAGACATTCCCTCCATCATCACACACTTCAGATATGACCATCATGCTCAGACTCTCATCAGATGTTCCTGTCATCACCAGCCATTAGACATTCCCTCCATCATCACACACTTCAGATATGACCATCATGCTCAGACTCTCATCAGATGTTCCTGTCATCACCAGTCATCAGACATTCCCTCCATCATCACACACTTCAGATATGACCATCATGCTCAGACTCTCATCAGATGTTCCTGTCATCACCAGTCATTAGACATTCCCTCCATCATCACACACTTCAGATATGACCATCATGCTCAGACTCTCATCAGATGTTTCCACCATCACCAGTCATTAGACATTCCCTCCATCATCACACACTTCAGATATGACCATCATGCTCAGACTCTCATCAGATGTTCCCACCATCACCAGTCATTAGACATTCCCTCCATCATCACACACTTCAGATATTACCATCATGCTCAGACTCTCATCAGATGTTTCCACCGTCACCAGTCATTAGACATTCCCTCCATCATCACACACTTCAGATATGACCATCATGCTGAGATTCTAATAAGATGTTTCCACCATCACCAGTCATTAGACATTCCCTCCATCATCACACACTTCAGATATGACCATCATGCTCAGACTCTCATAAGATGTTCCCACCATCACCAGTCATTAGACATTCCCTCCATCATCACACACTTCAGATATGACCATCATGCTCAGACTCTCATCAGATGTTCCCACCATATCCAGTCATTAGACATTCCCTCCATCATCACACACTTCAGATATGACCATCATGCTCAGACTCTCATCAGATGTTCCCACCATCACCAGTCATTAGACATTCCCTCCATCATCACACACTTCAGATATGACCATCATGCTCAGACTCTCATAAGATGTTCCCACCATCACCAGTCATCAGACATTCCCTCCATCATCACACACTTCAGATATGACCATCATGCTCAGACTCTCATCAGATGTTCCTGTCATCACCAGCCATTAGACATTCCCTCCATCATCACACACTTCAGATATGACCATCATGCTCAGACTCTCATCAGATGTTCCTGTCATCACCAGTCATTAGACATTCCCTCCATCATCACACACTTCAGATATGACCATCATGCTCAGACTCTCATCAGATGTTTCCACCATCACCAGACATTAGACATTCCCTCCATCATCACACACTTCAGATATGACCATCATGCTCAGACTCTCATCAGATGTTTCCACCATCACCAGTCATTAGACATTCCCTCCATCATCACACACTTCAGATATGACCATCATGCTCAGATTCTCATCAGATGTTCCTGTCATCACCAGCCATTAGACATTCCCTCCATCATCACACACTTCAGATATGACCATCATGCTGAGATTCTCATAAGATGTTTCCACCATCACCAGTCATTAGACATTCCCTCCATCATCACACACTTCAGATATGACCATCATGCTCAGATTCTCATCAGATGTTCCCACCATCACCAGTCATTAGACATTCCCTCCATCATCACACACTTCAGATATGACCATCATGCTCAGACTCTCATCAGATGTTCCTACCATCACCAGTCATTAGACATTCCCTCCATCATCACACACTTCAGATATGACCATCATGCTCAGACTCTCATCAGATGTTCCTACCATCACCAGTCATTAGACATTCCCTCCATCATCACACACTTCAGATATGACCATCATGCTCAGACTCTCATCAGATGTTCCCACCATCACCAGTCATTAGACATTCCCTCCATCATCACACACTTCAGATATGACCATCATGCTCAGACTCTCATCAGATGTTCCCACCATCACCAGTCATTAGACATTCCCTCCATCATCACACACTTCAGATATGACCATCATGCTCAGATTCTCATCAGATGTTCCCTCCATCACCAGTCATTAGACATTCCCTCCATCATCACACACTTCAGATATGACCATCATGCTCAGACTCTCATAAGATGTTCCCACCATCACCAGTCATCAGACATTCCCTCCATCATCACACACTTCAGATATGACCATCATGCTCAGACTCTCATCAGATGTTCCTGTCATCACCAGCCATTAGACATTCCCTCCATCATCACACACTTCAGATATGACCATCATGCTCAGACTCTCATCAGATGTTCCTATCATCACCAGTCATTAGACATTCCCTCCATCATCACACACTTCAGATATGACCATCATGCTCAGATTCTAATAAGATGTTTCCACCATCACCAGTCATTAGACATTCCCTCCATCATCACACACTTCAGATATGACCATCATGCTCAGATTCTAATAAGATGTTTCCACCATCACCAGTCATCAGACATTCCCTCCATCATCACACACTTCAGATATGACCATCATGCTCAGATTCTCATAAGATGTTTCCACCATCACCAGTCATTAGACATTCCCTCCATCATCACACACTTCAGATATTACCATCATGCTCAGATTCTCATAAGATGTTTCCACCATCACCAGTCATTAGACATTCCCTCCATCATCACACACTTCAGATATGACCATCATGCTCAGACTCTCATCAGATGTTCCCACCATCACCAGTCATTAGACATTCCCTCCATCATCACACACTTCAGATATGACCATCATGCTCAGATTCTCATCAGATGTTCCCACCATCACCAGTCATTAGACATTCCCTCCATCATCACACACTTCAGATATGACCATCATGCTCAGATACTCATAAGATGTTTCCACCATCACCAGTCATCAGACATTCCCTCCATCATCACACACTTCAGATATCACCATCATGCTCAGATTCTCATCAGATGTTTCCACCATCACCAGTCATTAGACATTCCCTCCATCATCACACACTTCAGATATGACCATCATGCTCAGACTCTCATCAGATGTTCCCACCATCACCAGTCATTAGACATTCCCTCCATCATCACACACTTCAGATATGACCATCATGCTCAGATTCTCATCAGATGTTCCCACCATCACCAGTCATTAGACATTCCCTCCATCATCACACACTTCAGATATGACCATCATGCTCAGACTCTCATCAGATGTTCCCACCATCACCAGTCATTAGACATTCCCTCCATCATCACACACTTCAGATATGACCATCATGCTCAGATTCTCATAAGATGTTTCCACCATCACCAGTCATTAGACATTCCCTCCATCATCACACACTTCAGATATGACCATCATGCTCAGATTCTCATAAGATGTTTCCATCATCACCAGTCATCAGACATTCCCTCCATCATCACACACTTCAGATATGACCATCATGCTCAGACTCTCATCAGATGTTCCCACCATCACCAGTCATTAGACATTCCCTCCATCATCACACACTTCAGATATGACCATCATGCTCAGACTCTCATCAGATGTTCCTACCATCACCAGTCATTAGACATTCCCTCCATCATCACACACTTCAGATATGACCATCATGCTCAGACTCTCATAAGATGTTCCCACCATCACCAGTCATTAGACATTCCCTCCATCATCACACACTTCAGATATGACCATCATGCTCAGACTCTCATCAGATGTTCCCACCATCACCAGTCATTAGACATTCCCTCCATCATCACACACTTCAGATATGACCATCATGCTCAGACTCTCATCAGATGTTCCCACCATCACCAGTCATTAGACATTCCCTCCATCATCACACACTTCAGATATGACCATCATGCTCAGACTCTCATCAGATGTTTCCACCATCACCAGTCATTAGACATTCCCTCCATCATCACACACTTCAGATATGACCATCATGCTCAGACTCTCATCAGATGTTTCCACCATCACCAGTCATTAGACATTCCCTCCATCATCACACACTTCAGATATGACCATCATGCTCAGATTCTCATCAGATGTTCCTGTCCATCACCAGTCATTAGACATTCCCTCCATCATCACACACTTCAGATATGACCATCATGCTCAGATTCTCATAAGATGTTCCCACCATCACCAGTCATTAGACATTCCCTCCATCATCACACACTTCAGATATGACCATCATGCTCAGATTCTCATCAGATGTTCCCACCATCACCAGTCATTAGACATTCCTCCATCATCACACACTTCAGATATGACCATCATGCTCAGACTCTCATCAGATGTTCCTGCCATCACCAGTCATTAGACATTCCCTCCATCATCACACACTTCAGATATGACCATCATGCTCAGACTCTCATCAGATGTTCCCACCATCACCAGTCATTAGACATTCCCTCCATCATCACACACTTCAGATATGACCATCATGCTCAGACTCTCATCAGATGTTTCCCACCATCACCAGTCATTAGACATTCCCTCCATCATCACACACTTCAGATATGACCATCATGCTCAGATTCTCATCAGATGTTCCTGTCATCACCAGTCATTAGACATTACCTCCATCATCACACACTTCAGATATGACCATCATGCTCAGACTCTCATCAGATGTTCCCACCATCACCAGTCATTAGACATTCCCTCCATCATCACACACTTCAGATATGACCATCATGCTCAGACTCTCATCAGATGTTCCTGTCATCACCAGTCATTAGACATTCCCTCCATCATCACACACTTCAGATATGACCATCATGCTCAGACTCTCATCAGATGTTTCCACCATCACCAGTCATTAGACATTCCCTCCATCATCACACACTTCAGATATGACCATCATGCTCAGATTCTCATCAGATGTTCCCTACCATCACCAGTCATTAGACATTCCCTCCATCATCACACACTTCAGATATGACCATCATGCTCAGACTCTCATCAGATGTTCCCACCATCACCAGTCATTAGACATTCCCTCCATCATCACACACTTCAGATATGACCATCATGCTCAGACTCTCATCAGATGTTCCACCATCACCAGTCATTAGACATTCCCTCCATCATCACACACTTCAGATATGACCATCATGCTCAGATTCTCATCAGATGTTCCCACCATCACCAGTCATTAGACATTCCCTCCATCATCACACACTTCAGATATGACCATCATGCTCAGATTCTCATCAGATGTTCCTACCATCACCAGTCATTAGACATTCCCTCCATCATCACACACTTCAGATATGACCATCATGCTCAGATTCTCATAAGATGTTCCCACCATCACCAGTCATTAGACATTCCCTCCATCATCACACACTTCAGATATGACCATCATGCTCAGATTCTCATCAGATGTTCCTACCATCACCAGTCATTAGACATTCCCTCCATCATCACACACTTCAGATATGACCATCATGCTCAGATTCTCATCAGATGTTCCCGCCATCACCAGTCATTAGACATTCCCTCCATCATCACACACTTCAGATATGACCATCATGCTCAGATTCTCATCAGATGTTCCCACCATCACCAGTCATTAGACATTCCCTCCATCATCACACACTTCAGATATGACCATCATGCTCAGATTCTCATCAGATGTTTCCACCATCACCAGTCATTAGACATTCCCTCCATCATCACACACTTCAGATATGACCATCATGCTCAGATTCTCATAAGATGTTTCCACCATCACCAGTCATTAGACATTCCCTCCATCATCACACACTTCAGATATGACCATCATGCTCAGATTCTCATAAGATGTTCCCACCATCACCAGTCATTAGACATTCCCTCCATCATCACACACTTCAGATATGACCATCATGCTCAGACTCTCATCAGATGTTCCCACCATCACCAGTCATTAGACATTCCCTCCATCATCACACACTTCAGATATGACCATCATGCTCAGATTCTCATCAGATGTTTCCACCATCACCAGTCATTAGACATTCCCTCCATCATCACACACTTCAGATATGACCATCATGCTCAGACTCTCATCAGATGTTCCACCATCACCAGTCATTAGACATTCCCTCCATCATCACACACTTCAGATATGACCATCATGCTCAGACTCTCATCAGATGTTCCCACCATCACCAGTCATTAGACATTCCCTCCATCATCACACACTTCAGATATGACCATCATGCTCAGACTCTCATCAGATGTTTCCACCATCACCAGTCATTAGACATTCCCTCCATCATCACACACTTCAGATATGACCATCATGCTCAGATTCTCATCAGATGTTCCCACCATCACCAGTCATTAGACATTCCCTCCATCATCCACACACTTCAGATATGACCATCATGCTCAGATTCTCATCAGATGTTCCCACCATCACCAGTCATTAGACATTCCCTCCATCATCACACACTTCAGATATGACCATCATGCTCAGATTCTCATCAGATGTTCCCACCATCACCAGTCATTAGACATTCCCTCCATCATCACACACTTCAGATATGACCATCATGCTCAGACTCTCATCAGATGTTCCCATCATCACCAGTCATTAGACATTCCCTCCATCATCACACACTTCAGATATGACCATCATGCTCAGATTCTCATCAGATGTTCCTGCCATCACCAGTCATTAGACATTCCCTCCATCATCACACACTTCAGATATGACCATCATGCTCAGACTCTCATCAGATGTTCCTGTCATCACCAGTCATTAGACATTCCCTCCATCATCACACACTTCAGATATGACCATCATGCTCAGATTCTCATCAGATGTTCCCACCATCACCAGTCATTAGACATTCCCTCCATCATCACACACTTCAGATATGACCATCATGCTCAGACTCTCATCAGATGTTCCTGTCATCACCAGTCATTAGACATTCCCTCCATCATCACACACTTCAGATATGACCATCATGCTCAGATTCTCATCAGATGTTCCTACCATCACCAGTCATTAGACATTCCCTCCATCATCACACACTTCAGATATGACCATCATGCTCAGACTCTCATCAGATGTTCCTGTCATCACCAGTCATTAGACATTCCTCCATCATCACACACTTCAGATATGACCATCATGCTCAGACTTCTCATCAGATGTTCCCACCATCACCAGTCATTAGACATTCCCTCCATCATCACACACTTCAGATATGACCATCATGCTCAGATTCTCATCAGATGTTCCCACCATCACCAGTCATTAGACATTCCCTCCATCATCACACACTTCAGATATGACCATCATGCTCAGACTCTCATCAGATGTTCCTGTCATCACCAGTCATTAGACATTCCTCCATCATCACACACTTCAGATATGACCATCATGCTCAGACTCTCATCAGATGTTCCCACCATCACCAGTCATTAGACATTCCCTCCATCATCACACACTTCAGATATGACCATCATGCTCAGATTCTCATCAGATGTTCCTGCCATCACCAGTCATCAGACATTCCCTCCATCATCACACACTTCAGATATGACCATCATGCTCAGACTCTCATCAGATGTTCCCACCATCACCAGTCATTAGACATTCCCTCCATCATCACACACTTCAGATATGACCATCATGCTCAGACTCTCATCAGATGTTCCCACCATCACCAGTCATTAGACATTCCCTCCATCATCACACACTTCAGATATGACCATCATGCTCAGATTCTCATCAGATGTTCCCACCATCACCAGTCATTAGACATTCCCTCCATCATCACACACTTCAGATATGACCATCATGCTCAGATTCTCATAAGATGTTTCCACCATCACCAGTCATTAGACATTCCCTCCATCATCACACACTTCAGATATGACCATCATGCTCAGACTCTCATCAGATGTTCCCACCATCACCAGTCATTAGACATTCCCTCCATCATCACACACTTCAGATATGACCATCATGCTCAGATTCTCATCAGATGTTCCTACCATCACCAGTCATTAGACATTCCCTCCATCATCACACACTTCAGATATGACCATCATGCTCAGACTCTCATCAGATGTTCCCACCATCACCAGTCATTAGACATTCCCTCCATCATCACACACTTCAGATATGACCATCATGCTTCAGATTCTCATCAGATGTTCCCACCATCACCAGTCATTAGACATTCCCTCCATCATCACACACTTCAGATATGACCATCATGCTCAGACTCTCATCAGATGTTCCCACCATCACCAGTCATTAGACATTCCCTCCATCATCACACACTTCAGATATGACCATCATGCTCAGATTCTCATCAGATGTTCCCACCATCACCAGTCATTAGACATTCCCTCCATCATCACACACTTCAGATATGACCATCATGCTCAGACTCTCATCAGATGTTTCCTACCATCACCAGTCATTAGACATTCCCTCCATCATCACACACTTCAGATATGACCATCATGCTCAGATTCTCATCAGATGTTCCCACCATCACCAGTCATTAGACATTCCCTCCATCATCACACACTTCAGATATGACCATCATGCTCAGACTCTCATCAGATGTTCCCGTCATCACCAGTCATTAGACATTCCCTCCATCATCACACACTTCAGATATGACCATCATGCTCAGATTCTCATCAGATGTTTCCACCATCACCAGTCATTAGACATTCCCTCCATCATCACACACTTCAGATATGACCATCATGCTCAGACTCTCATAAGATGTTCCCACCATCACCAGTCATTAGACATTCCCTCCATCATCACACACTTCAGATATGACCATCATGCTCAGATTCTCATCAGATGTTCCCACCATCACCAGTCATTAGACATTCCCTCCATCATCACACACTTCAGATATGACCATCATGCTCAGATTCTCATCAGATGTTCCCACCATCACCAGTCATTAGACATTCCCTCCATCATCACACACTTCAGATATGACCATCATGCTCAGACTCTCATCAGATGTTCCACCATCACCAGTCATTAGACATTCCCTCCATCATCACACACTTCAGATATGACCATCATGCTCAGACTCTCATCAGATGTTCCCACCATCACCAGTCATTAGACATTCCCTCCATCATCACACACTTCAGATATGACCATCATGCTCAGACTCTCATCAGATGTTCCCCTCCATCACCAGTCATTAGACATTCCCTCCATCATCACACACTTCAGATATGACCATCATGCTCAGACTCTCATCAGATGTTCCTGCCATCACCAGTCATTAGACATTCCCTCCATCATCACACACTTCAGATATGACCATCATGCTCAGATTCTCATCAGATGTTCCCACCATCACCAGTCATTAGACATTCCCTCCATCATCACACACTTCAGATATGACCATCATGCTCAGATTCTCATCAGATGTTTCCACCATCACCAGTCATTAGACATTCCCTCCATCATCACACACTTCAGATATGACCATCATGCTCAGACTCTCATCAGATGTTCCTGTCATCACCAGTCATTAGACATTCCCTCCAT